>VYZQ01028240.1:6765-30644 GCA_013400655.1 Mystacornis crossleyi
TTCATGTTTTCCTAATTATTTCTCCTCTTTTCCATTTTTTTTTTCCCCCTGGCATCTTTATTCCCTCTCTATTTTGTGGAGCCTTCATTTCTTGTCTGTTTGATCCAGATCTGACAATCTAAGTAAATGTAATTCTCATCAATTACATTTTTCCCTTTTCTGCGGAGGTGACTTGTCACCCACCTTCTTTCAGTGGTGAGCAGTGGATTAGGAGAGGTTGTGCAGAAGAAGTTCAGTGAGGTCTCACTACTTTTAACTGAAGAAACCTTCCTAATGAGCAAGCATCAGAAAATGTGCCATGTGAAACAGCTGTCTCCATTCACTTTGGAGATACTCACTTCTCCATTTGAGCAAAATCCTGTCATTCAAATGCAAAACCTAAAAGAGAACCTGGAATTTTTGAGTACCTGAACCACTTACAAAACAGGATTTGGGAAATGCAATTTCTTGTTAATTTTCTCTCTAAAGTCTTTTGCTACTTGAACAGTGTACTATTTTTAGTTTACCTCTGGACCTACTCTCAAGTTCAGTTTGTTTAATGTAAATATAGATTATCAAAAATACTCTGGTTTTGCTACTGTAATATGCCATACCTCTTTTGCCCTTCCGACTTACAATGAATTTTATTCAAATGTTGTAAAAAGACCATGAAAAATTCTTGACTTTGAAACCATATCAAAAAGACATTTTGCAGAGTCACAATTTTATATATAATATCATATCTTTACCTGGTAAAAAAAAAAGTGTCTTAAATACCTTTCTTTCCATCTACCTTATCATGCCTTAACTATTAGGTCTCAGAGTTCCTGACAGAATTCTAGGAGAATGTTCATTTCTGAGCATACATTTTGAGCAATGGAAAGTAACATGTTCTTATGTTGTACAGGAAATCTGTCTCTCAGCAAGGCTGGAGAGACCTGGAAAGTTCCATCTGAGTGATCCAAAAGTAGCATTGAAAAGCTATTTTAGCTCTCCAGAAAGATGAAAGAGCTTTTTACTTGCTTGCTACTATTATAATTTCAGAGTGACAAGTGATTAAAGCAGCAATGGACTGAGAGCCTCCCACAGTGTTTAACAGCACATCCGAACCATATGTAATACGTACCTCTGTCCTCATCTCAATAAAGAAAGGTGTCCATGCTAAAAATCAGAATTTTGGAGGTTATGTTTGTGTAAGCAACTTGATGTGCACAAAGAACGCAGCAATTAGCTGTGCAGAAATTGGTAACAGAGATCCCTTGATTCACAGCTGTTGGAATGCCAGTTAGTTAGGACAGATAAACAAACATAATGATAAACTGTCAGCTGAAGTGTTCAGGAGGGCAGGTAGTGTGACAGAAGATGACAAGGAAGGCAGGAAATGAGCTAAAGCACAAGGGGGGAAAAAAAGACTTTTAAAAAAAACCTCTCAGTGTACTGACACCAGCTGACTTTGAAGTACATTCTGAAGAGGAGAGTTGCACAAGGAATATATGGAACAAAACCCACACAAGTTATAAAAGCATTAAAATGGTTCCTTAGAAGTATCTGAAATAAATTTCTGCCCCATTTTTAGAGGCTTAGCAGCCTCTTTGTTTTTCCTCTGAAGTATTGTACACCATCTGCTGTTGTTTGTCCTTTTGTTTATAAGACCTACTGATAAATCAGACCTTATAAACAGTTTTATTCTTAAAGACATTAAAATAGAAGTCAAAATTATCATCTACATTCTTTGAAACAAAATAAACAAGATATGGTCTTTTAGTGTTATCTTAAAATGTGTGTTTTTGGGTTCCAGCATTGAATTTAATAACTAATCTGAAAGTTCTTTCTTTTGATACACAGAGTGTTTAGAATGTGCTTATGTGGATTTGTTTTCTTATAAATCCTTCCAAAGATATCAGTCCCAGAGAAAAAAAGTTGGGTTTATCAGTATTATAAGTTTTCACCTTTGGGGAAAAAAAAGAAGCAGCTTCTACTAGTTACCATCTATTAGTTTTCTACCTTTGAAATAATTTTCTTTCTTTGTCCTAACTTGGAACTGTCCACAGAATAAAAATTCCAAGTTTCTCTCAGCTTTGTTAACTCTTCCTTTTATCTGCTTCACTCAGGGAATAGCAGATTCATCTAAAGCCTCTATTAAAGCACATTATTTTGGGGATGTGACTTTGCTGCTTTCTTCTTGTAATAGTTTTACCATTTCTTGGGAGCATCATGCTGTGGGCACTGTCAAACCAGGATTTTCACAAATGCTACATTATGTGATTTAAGGGAGGGTAAAAGGAAAAAAACCCAAACCACTGATACTTCTATATCTTTGATGCATCACAGTTTTATACAGGAATAAGAATTTAAACTGGAGTGTAATCTATTCCCTATGTGGTAGATTTACGAGTTTTATAGCTATACTTCCATCAAAACTCATTTAAGCCTGAAATTTTGCTGAATAATTTGATATAACATCGTAAAAATCATATAAACCCCCAGTGGATATCATGCAGATTTATTTGTTAATGTCAGATATAATTGCTCATCTAATTTCCATGCATCACATTTTATTTTAAGAATGGAACATCAATTATTTCTTTTTATAGAAAGTTTTTAGCAAGCTATTAAAACACACTGAAAAGGGAAACATTTATGTTATTCACGTAGAAATGGAAGACACAAGGTGAGGATGGGAACACTGGCAAATCTTAATAGGTTTTGAAGTGCAGGTCAAATTGACAGAGCACATGATGCCTGTGTTTAACAGTACTTAGTGCTGGGCAAATATTGGGTGTTTCAACAGTTAGGCTTACCTGTGAAGCTGCCTGCTTTTAATGGGAAATTGGATAATTCGAGTGCCTGCAGCTCAAGTGCTGCTGGCTCAGTAAACTTAAGGAAAAAAATTCCTTTGATGGCAACGAAAAGCTGACAAGCATTTTGGGTACAGGGGTGACAGTCCTCTCTTGCCTCATGACAGTAAATCTACACAGAAACAGCCCAAGCCCCAGTGCTGAAAGTTCACGTGACATTTTGGATACATTCCCTGGTTGCACAAAATTAGTACTATAATTAAAAAGAAAACCTCCTGTACATCAGTTTATTTAAAAGGTACATAGTATTTTGTTGCTTCTTGTTACCAAATAGATTTTTTTAATTGCCCTTCTGGCGCCCAAATGAAACAACAGCTCTGAAGAAGAGATACAGGTTGTAGATGCTGTTTTAGGTGCCCAACCACAGTGTCACTGCTCCGAGTTCACAATTATTTCCAATACTATCAGTGAAATCCATTTTCCATTGAAGACAAACACAAAACTCCAGTAGGTTCAAAGAAGATTTCACTGCATAATTAGGAATATTGGAAACTAACTACAAGCAATCTTTCCTGAGTAAATATGTGTCCTATTGAGTTAGTTCCACAACATGCTATTTGCAGATTTCAGGTATGTTATGACAGCGATTCATAATTATCCATCCCATCTTTGTGCCAAAAAATCATGCTGATGAGATTCACATAAATGTAACGAAGACTTTGGAAAGAAAAGCAGAACTCCCAACTTCTTATACAATATCAGTTATACTTTTCCAAACTGTTGCCATAGCATAGTAATAACTATTTTATGATCTTACTAAATAATAATTAAAATTCCTAGTATCTGTCTAGGATGATTAAAGTCATTATGAGGCTTCCTAGTATGGCACTACCTCAGATTATCTTTGCAGCTTTCTTGTACCTCTGAGAACCAAACAGAATTTTATTTTATAGTCCAGTTCCAGAGCTGTTCAAGTTGGATAAGGTTTTCCATACATGCATCCTCATTTTCATGAAGTTGCTAATGTTTAACAGAAACTTTTCCAGCTGTCATAGGAAGAACTTTATCTAAGACGTTATTTAAAAGGTGCAGACATTTGTTGTATCCTGGTGCATTGTTTTGTTTCAGGGCAGCCCGAGGTCGGGCAGGTTTGGGGGAGGCCGGGCACTCCCGGGTGTCACCGAGCGGGTGCGGGCACAGCGGAGGCTGCTCAGGCGCATCAGTGCCCGCCAGCCCCGCGCACACCTCTGAGGGGCCGCGGCCTTCCAAACCCTGCGGAATCCCTGTGCCCGTGCCAGAGGGATTAACTCGGATCCAGCGGCGCATCCCTTGTGGTAGCACGGCTGTAGAGCTGTAACTTCAGGAGCTGGCAGGCTCACACAGGTGCTCTCCCGGCGCGCTGCTCCCTCCCTCCCGCTGCCCTGCCCGTGTCCGGCCCCGGCGGGACCCGGGAGCCCCGCGGGCTCCTCATCGCCCTCCCCCTGCATCCGCCGGCCCGGGCGGGCTCACCTGCGCAGCCCGCGGACCTTCAGGTGGCCGCGGGCGCTGCTCCTGGGGGTAAGTAAAGTGTAAATTCCCCTCGAGTTTCTGGGTATGTTGAGGCTTTTTTTGTAATTTCTGCGAGTGTGGCGCACCTGGAGGGGTTCAAGCCCTGACGGGCGCGCAGCAGGTGAGGGGATCCTGGCGGCCCTCACGACTGAGGGAGTCTGGTGCTGCCCTCACCGGTGACGCAGTTACAAAGAGAAAGCCGAATTCCCAAATTTTGCTCGTAATTCTTGAAATAGCGTGAGTTAAATTTCCTCCCTTTCAAAATAAGGATAGGCAAGTGAAAATCCGGGAATGGATGGTGCCTCGTCAGTATTTTCGTGACGTGGGAAACTAAGGATGTGGGAACTCCCCATGAGATGGCCGAGGGGCATGGGGCGTCCTGCTTGGAACTTGCTTGTGTTTTTTCTTGGGAAAATAGATGCTTTTTTGTCAATATGCTCCTGTGTGAATTTTCTTTGTGTTATCTGGTGACGCCTTTCAAACTTGTTTCTTTCACGTTGCGAATGTATTGGTGCATCTGTTTCTTTCTGTTCTGCAAAGCAGACTTTGTCAGTAAAAAAGTGGTTGTAACTTAGTCTCTTTAATTCAAATAAGTCTTGGGGGGGGGTTGGGTTTTTTTTTTTAACCTTCTCTTTATCCAGTTGATGTTGAAAATTGGATTTGTGTTGCTTCTTGTTTTGAAAGACAAAATAGCGTTGTATCACCAAAATGCTTCTTTCCTCCCACAGAATGGCTCATTGAAATGTTGGGAGCATAAGGCTGGAATTTCCAGTCAGAATTAAAGTGGAAAAGCCATTGACTCCTAGACAGCCTTTGCTGCTTTCACCTGGATGCTGTCTAAGCTTAGAGAAATAGTGCGGCTGTGTAAATCAATCTTGTTGCTACTGGACTTTTAGAAAAAACATTTCCTATTTTTTATTTCAGCTCTGTAATTTTTTAAAACTGGGTATCAAATTACTGTTGACGTAAGTGGTATGTTCATGTGTCTTACTTTGTGTTCTGCACCTTGCTAAATGCCAAAATTTCAAACGTGCCTCGAGTTTTCAAAAGATGTGTATTTGCATTTAAATGTAAAATGCATTGAGGCAGAGGAAGGGTCATCAGCTCAACTGAGTCTCCCAGACCTGAGCTTTGATATTTGCTACCACTGAGATTTGTCATATTTGGTATACTAGTGACACCAACATTTTCCTGAAGTCGTTATTCTCTTTTTGGGGAGAATCCTCCACCCCACCACACCCAGGTACATGCAATATTGAGATATAAACATATAAACATAGCTGCATTTTAAATATGACAGAGGGGAAAAAGAATTTTCTAGTTCATTAAAAAGTTTCTTTAACTTGCAAGAAGTAGGAGAAATTCAAGGTCATGAGGAAGAATTTTTGTAATGATTCACAATGAAGCTTAAAGGATGCCTCTGATCAGAAGCATTTGATCTCCACTTTCTGTTTTATAAATACAATGATTTTGAAGAGCCAATTGCAAAAGAATCATTGATACTGTGAAGGGAATTTGGCTCCTGTGAAGGTTCCACTTGCCCACTTAATGCAAGTAAACCAGAAAGTAAGTTTCTTGAATGATTTTGTGACTTTTTTTTGTGGTGTGTGTATATTATTTAAAGTACTTTAAACTGTGAGACTGTGAGTTGTACTTATTTACCAGGAATTATCTGTGCTTTTTCAGTACACAAAAGATACATGCACGTGTGGAAATTAAGGCATTTAAGACTCATTGTACCAGGGCTAAATGATAGCCAAATCTATAAATTATATCCAATGATTAATTCTCACTTGAGAAATTAGTAATGACTTCTGCCGAATTACACTGATTAGTTTGTCAAACCAAAGTAACATTTTCACTATCTGTACCTGCCTTGTGTTCAACTTTGTGTTTCTGTAGCTGAAAAGCTATGATAAATATTTGTGCTTGGAGTTGGCAGGCAAAAAGCTTTTAATGTCATTTCATTCAGAGAATCACAACACAGATGAGGAAATAGGATGACTGCCTATAGGTATCTCTCACCTCAGTTTTCCTTTAGGCCTTATTTGTTGCTTGGTTTTTCCCTCCCAATAATTGTTTTGTCCATCGGCTCCAGTGTGTTCATTTGGGGGCAGCACAGTATTTTCTTAAAGAACGCAGATCAGTTCCTTAAACTTTTTTAACTTAAAATAAAAAACACGGATAAATACAAGAACTTCGTTATTTTTTTTTCAAGAAGCAAAACCAGTCAGAGGCAGAAGTTATTTTGCTTTCCTGTCTCAGGAAAATATGGGCTTTAATCTCACTTGCATTATTATTCTTTTATTCCAGTCATTAGTATACAAAATGATATTAATGAAACTGTTGCTTTTATGCCCACCTGCAACATTAGTCTAAATCATAATTCAGCTTTGCTGGTGCTTGTCATTTCATTTTTTTTTTTTCCTGTTGGGCAGGTGAGAATAAATTGTGATTTTCAGTATTGTGTCTGTATTGGAGTATTCATGATGTGGATTGTTCCTGCTTATGTCTGCATAAATAGTCACTGCAGTGTCGGGCTTTCATTAGTTTTGTTCTATTTCCTAGTGCCTAATTTCTAAGCAAAAACGGTTGTTTATTTTCTGAAGACTTCAGGAAATTGAATGCCTGATTAAAGTTACTACCATGTGTGATTTCCTTTTTATGGCACAAGTGCACTATTGAGAAGTACAATATATTTATGTGGGCTTTCTTTCCTGATCTGTAGGAGAGTTAAAAATTCTTAAATACACAAGAATTTTTTTTATAGTCAGCTCAGCTGAAGTCTTAATATTTGTGTTGAGCTCATACTGGCAGACGGAAAATGATATTTGTCTTTATTGCCTTTTTTAAAGCCTTATGTTTTTTCACTGATGCTCATTTAACTGATTATAAAACCAGCTTCTGCATGCAGGCCTAGTCAGAATTCCAGGATAATTCTGTAGGTGAACCTTTCCAAGGTATCTTGTCTGTTGTGTTGCCAGCTGAGACATCTGTGAGTGCTGTTTGTAAGAACAGCTCGTAGGAGCTCAGGCTCCTGTGTGCCAGAGAGAAGCTAAACTGCTTTCTGCCGGTCACAGTCTGTCTGACTAATGGGTTATGGTGAAATGTTTAAGGGCTGCTGTGGTTCCACCACAGCTGGCAACTGAGCCCCACACAGCCCCTCACTCCTGTACCACCCCCAGCAACCCCCTAAATCCCCTGGGATGGGGGAGGGAATGGGAAAAGCCAGACAAGTTGTGGGGGTAAAGAATAAAAGTTTAATAGGTAAAATAAAAGCTGTGCATGCAAGCAAAGCAAAATGAGGAATTCACTCCCCCTTTGCCATGGGCAGGTGGGTGTTCAGCCATCCCCAGGGAAGCAAGGCCCCACCACTCGCACCAGTGACTTGGGAAGACAAATGGCATCATTCTGAACATCCCTGTTCCTTCCTTCCATGCTGGGTGCGATGCCACGCGGTGTGGAATATCCCTTGGGTCAGTGGGGTCACCTGTCCCAGCTGTGTCCCCTCCCGGTTTCCCAGTTTGTTGTGCACCCCCAGCTCCTCACTGGTGGGGTGGCGTGAGAAGCAGGAAAGGCCTTGACAGTGAGTACTGCAATAATGGAAATACCCCTGTGTGCAATCCCATCCTACAAATGGGGAGTTCTAGAGAAAATCCTTCAGTGTGCATTCTCACTGTTCAACCTATAGATTAGAACAACTACTTTTATTGATATTTTCATTGGCATAAAGTTCACGTTGTCTGAACAAATAAAGGTTATTTTAAAACTTTTTCATCCCCTGAGGGCTCTTAGTATTTGTAGTCAGCAGCCACAGCATATTTGTGATTCTGTTTAATTATGTGCAATTAATTGGGTCATAGCTCTGCATGGAAATAATGTTTATAAAGAAAACCTAGTGTATCTGTAGTAAGTTGTAGCATTTTTATTGTGCTTGATTTCTGTTTCTGGCAGAACTGGGAGTACTTACTAGTTAAGATTTGATGGATTTTTCATTGATGTTCTGCTGCTTAATTTCAAAAGATGGAATGCATTTTTATCAAGTTCAATTTGCCAAAGTGAACATATGCATACTTTAATTGAAATAAAGCAATAATAACTTTATGTGCTACTAAAAATATGGCTGCTCTGCATTTATGGAAAAGATGTCAGGCCAAAGATGTGCATAGTGAAGGATGTACAAAAAGAACTCCTCGGAAACATACTAACCAAACAAAAACCCCTTCCAAAAAGAAACCATGACCACTCTCATCTGGGTACTGTGGTTGAGCAGCCCTCAGTATGTTCATAGGGAACTTTCAGATGTTCATGTTTCAGGATTTTAAACTTGACTGGCTTTGGACACAGATGTACACAGCTGATATCAGTGTCCTTTCCATATTCTACTATCCAGAAAAAAGCTAGAAATGAGGAAGATGCACCAGTTTATATAAGCACTAATAAATGTTTAGAACCTATTTTAGTATCAGGGTTTTTTTCAGTATGGAGACATTTTGGTAGCATTTAGGAAGTCAAAAGTACCTTTGGATGAAAATGAAATGGAGTCTACTTGCTCATGTGGGTTGGAACATCAAGGCAAAGTACATTTAAAAAGACTAAAGATTTGTCTCATAACATTTAGTGTTCCATGTTAGCACTTGATAATTTCCTGTCATGCTTCTCTGCTATGAATAGATGTGGGCGTTTAGATAAGTCCCTGCCTTTTGCCCAGGCCTCCGGCAGCAGGCAGTAGCTTTCTTGGGATGGCCAGCACCCCAAAACCCACCCTCTTTTGCAAAGTCTTCAATAATGGCTGATACGGTCCATTATAGAATGAATTATTTATTTAATAGACACAAAACTAACAGACATAAGACTTAAGAGACTACTACTACACAGGAATAAGGACAAAAGGGAATACTAGTAAATACACGTGGGATTAAAGGTACCATTAATTTACAGCTAGCGAAGAAATAATATAACTTAGGATCCAATGTTTCTTACCATCTAATTGTGATGGAGCCCACACTGAAGTCCTCAATTGCCAAGAAAGTAACCACAGAATCTGCAACCAAACTCCGGAAAGAAGTTCTGCATGTTCTGAGGGTGTGCGTAGGAGACTTCTGTCTCCGTGATAATTGTGTGGGCTTTTATAGACGTAAAAACCATGTCTTTTATTCAAGAATATTTATTTTTCTTTTCTCTCTTCCCACATTTGTTCTCCAGACTAAGATGTTGATTCTTAGCTGGGGGCCTGAGCCCTTTTGGTGCCGAAGATACCCTGTGCTGGGTCTGGGTTATCTCTTCCATATGCACCAACCATCTGTGGTAGAGAGGGGGTAGACACATCCTGTTACATTCTCCCTTTGGTTTACAAGAATTGGGCCCATGAACATAATGTTATACTGACACAGGAAAACAAATAAACCCGTTTTTATTGTTCTGTTAAAACTTTTATTTTGATGTTGTAGTAAAGAAGGAGTTAAAGCTTTGCCTGAAAGCTCACGTGCTGCCCATCAAGATTTATCATTTCAACCTGACATCTGAACAGATCTAGTGAGCTCTTAGCTAAAGCTGTTGTTAATCTTAGTTTATACAAGAAAAAATTGATTCTTCCTGCAAAATTGGAATAAGCTGAGTAGAATACAGTATTTCTATCCCTTTGTGCTGTATTTCTGTGCTTTATTTAAGTTATTAATGATTCTGATTCTCTTACAATTCGAGTTCATCATTTTTCAAAGCAGTTTTGAAATTTTTCTATTTTTTTCTTACTATAGAAACATAATTTTAAAAGTATGTAGCAATGCCAGAAAAGTCAAAGGTGACTGTCACTTCTGTGCAGTCAAAAAATGAACACACAGTGCAGTCCTGCTATTGAAAATTCATAATCTTAGCTATAAAATATTGAGAAATAAAATGAAACGTACCTGTCTCCTTGAAACAGATTGTTAATACTTCTGCCATTATTAGAGTAAGGCCCACAATCATCATCTTGAGTGAGTCAGAGTTTAAATTTTTAAGGAGCTGAAAAGTTGCAGCGGCCTACTGAACTGCAGAGTAGCGTACTTGGTTTGGATGAGCAGTCGCTGCTGTGAATGAATCTCAGATTTGGAGTGGTGCATGCAGCTGGAACGTGGCTCAGGTTAGAGAGGATTAAAGGATGCTCTCCAGGGGAATGGCATCTCTAAGAATCTTGAAAGGGCTTCTGGAGGGTCTTTATGTGCTCTTGCTAAGACCAGTGCCATGGCACGGTGCAGAGTCTGGCTATGTTAAATGCTGACTGTAAAGGTGGAATGTGTATTTATCCCTATTTTACAGCCCAGAGTGAATAACTACATGTCATCAGAGTCACAGCTGGAGTACTCAGGGCACTGTCCTGGAGTGTCAGTTGTCACTTAGTGATTATTTTGTGCACACATCATTGTTTGGGTTTTTCCCAATCGAACACTTAAACAAGAAATTGTCAGGTTTAGAAATTTAACTTGCTGTGATGGGTGGTTATAAAATCTGGCACGAGCCTCTGACAGCTCCTCTCAAGTGTAGGCTGAGGGGGCAGGCCTCTCTGTCTTATTTTTGCTGCAAGAACCACCACGACATTCAGACTCTGGGATGGGCTGTTTGGACAGCTGTTCCCTCTGTTTCATAGCGGTCTCAGAGCAGTGGACCAGATGGATTTAGTGTCTGAAAAAGAGACTTTTGGGAGCCTGTGACAATAAAAGTTTGTAGTGATATAGGCAAAACCTTATGAGGACAAATGTTCATCACTTACTCACTAAAAGGATCTGATGGGTAGCAAGGATCTTTTTTTGGTATGTACTCAGTTAGTGCCTTGCAGACAGTTTGATGCCTGGGTGTTGTAGCCAGACTTCAGCCAAATAATATAAGAAGGTGTTGTTGTCCTATTAAATAATAGCTCTTTCCTGAGGGTAATTTTGTATATAGGTCCATATAGGCAGCCTTTCAAATGTGTTTTTTATTGAAAATAATTTTGTTCATATTTCTTGGAGAAGATTGATGTTTTCTCTACCTAATCTTGAAATTTTTGTGTATGTATGGTATCTATCACATACGATGTCTGTAAAGCTGGTAGGTATGAACTTAGTGAGAGCTCTGAATTTCTATACCATAATAAATGCATCATGTAAATATTATTTTATTGCATGTGCAGGTTGGAGCTCTACTGAGTAGTTCTTGCCTGTCTTTAGGTGTTTTTGGATCATCTGTGGTGGGATTATTACTGAATAGAAACCCTGAGCTCAGTCTGCTCTTGTGAGCAAACAAAACTTCACATGAATGATGACTGAATCAGGACTGATAACAGGAGCTGCTTCTTAGTGGGAGAAGTAAAGCAGGGTAATTTAAACCTAATTAGGACATGGTTGTTTTTATTCTCATGGCTCTGTGACATCTGTAGACCATAGGAATGGGGGAGTTAGGCAGGATTGTACATTAAATTCATGTTAGTACTTAGAGGAGTAATGATACTGAAATTATATGTTGGTGTCTTGCAGTTTCACTGGTAGGATGTTTGACACTGAATTATTATAGAATGATACATAACGTTGCAAGTGAAGCAGAATGGCTTAGTTAAGGCATCTGCACTCTTACTATTGCTCTTCCAAGAAAATGAACTTAATTCATTAGTGAGAACAGTGCAAAACAACCTATCAACCTGTTGAGGTAAGTTGTGGCTACAATTGTTTTCCAGAATATTGTCAAAGTGAAGCAGCAACTGAAGAATATCAGCATTTTAATGGAAAAATTGATTATTGGTCAAGAGCAAAGAAGAGAGGAAAAATAGTGAGCTTTAGACTTCATGTTAAGAATATAGAATATCCAAATTAGAAGTGGTACTCAGATGGAAATTGGGTACATATTCTAAATGTGTGTGTGCTCCTGTGTGTAGTCAAATCCTTAAAGATTCTAAACCTTATTCCTGATCTGGTTGTTGAAATTTCAGTGCTCACAGAAGCCCTTAGAGATGACAACTGAAAGTTTTGCCCATTGCTGGAAGCAGGAGTATTATTTATATACTGGTTAAAGTATGTGGTAAGAGCAGTCCCAGCTATGTAAAACTGCCTCTTTCACCCCTTTGGTTCTAAACCATTCTTGTGCCTCTCTTGGTGACTGGAAGCAGATTGTTGCTGAAAAATAGGTCTTCATGTGTTAGTTTGCACTAATTTTGAATCTTGAAAAAGTTAAATTCATAAGCAATTTTGTCTTACATTACAGTACTTGGGAGGAGTTGCATTGATTTGCTGGCCCAGGCTGCACCACTGTCTTGCTGATTCAAAAGCTTTTAGAAAAGATAATTGCGGGTATGAAACAAGGGCTGTAAATGTAGGTCTTGTGTTTTGTAGCAGTGGGACAGGTTTTTATTAATTTCTTAGTGCATAGTTTCTTCAAATGATCAAAAAAATTAAAGCTTTAGCAGAGCCAGACCTAGAGTTAGCTCAGATCTAGTGAATTGTGCAACTATAAACGTAGACAAATATTGCTGAAATGAACGGTTTAGCTTCACATTTACACTGCTATGAAAGCTGAATGCAAGCTGACCTTTAGGTTAAATACTTTTATAGGCAATATGATGGTGTATATATACATTGCTTATCTAGTGTGAGCATTGCTGGGGTAATTTGAAGGGCAGCTTTAGTTTTTATTTCTTTAAATAAGACTAAGAGAAGTAGGACTCAAATATATGTTTTAAAGTATTCATAGGTTTTTACATTAAATTGTTTGCTTATGACATCCTTTGAGTGTGGATTTCAATAATTCAAGATGAGCTTTTAGCATTCTATTGACTTTTAATTTTGGAGCTTTTTTGTCCTTGACAGATCCCCCTTGTTGTATGTTGTGGGGCTTTTTCAAGCTAGGAAAGGAACTTCTGTGTACTGAGAGAAATCTCCCTGGAGGCTGATAATTAGATGATAGGATTCTGTGGAGAGTTTAGGTAACTTCTCCTGCACCAAACAGTCCTGCAGCTGTTTGTCAGTCGTAAACTTAGACATTGCTCTAAGTGTGGAGGATGCAGGTTGCTGGAATTGTCTTCCGTTGCTGATCTGGAAATCAGAGGCTTAGGGAATTTTATTACTGATCTAGACAACTGAGACCTTTTCTTACTGGGGGAAATAAGAGTATAGATGTCATGGCTCGGTACTTGTAATGGCTGGAGATTTCAATCCCTCCTTGGGGTAGAGGAAACAGAATTTAAGTATGAAATCCTAACTGATTTGAATCAATGACTCCATAAAGGCTACCTACGGACAGTGATCAAGGTGTCATTCGATAAATGTAGCACAGTGAAATCCGTGTGCATGTAGAGCTCCCAAACAATTCATTTTTCATTCCCTGCAAACACCATTAGATCTTCCTTGCAAAGAATATTTGTGTTAGATGGAGTTTAAAAGTGATACTATTTATGTTGGCAGTTAAGTGATGGCTGAGACATTGACCTGTAATTTCCAGAAGAATATAATGAGTGAACATAGACTAAAGGTGCTTTGCTTGTGTCTGCTATGGAAAACCTGAGCTTAAACCTGGAAATGCAACTGCAACCAGCACAAGAGGGAGCACTTTCAGTTTTGGTGTCATACTCTGAGCGCTCTGGATGCTTCTGTATAACCATAAAAGAGTAATTAAAGATGACAGAAATTAACACTCTCCCACAGAGATCCCAACAAAACACCAATCACTGCTGTTTGCCGAGTCTGTGAATTATTAGATGTTCATTAAGAAAGCCACTGGGCAGTGTAATTGTGTGGAAAACAGACTGCTTTATGTGTTGGAATTGAAACGTTTCACACGCACCTGAGTTGGAGTCTTTCTAGTATTAATGGCATGGGCACATGCAGCTATTTTTTTTTTTCATACTAGCAAAAACCTTTACGCGCCCTGTGTGCTGAAACTCAGGGTTTCAGAAACAATTGGTGTATTTGGAAGTGCTTGACACTTTGAAATATTTTTTTAATAGGAGGAATTTGAAACATTTAAATAGGAATAAGATGTGATATTTCTCTTCTATGAAAATTATTTATATTATGGACATACTGGATGTTTCCTTTTTTTTTTAATTTTCCAAGCAGAGTCTTATTAAATCCATCCTTTCCTCCACTGTTTTGAACAGCCTATCAGATCTGATCCTTGTCCCAGTGATGTCATGCAGGATTTTGCTATTATCTTTAACAGGAACAGACCTTTCAGGAAAGGCATCAAGTGAACTGAACTGTAGAAACAATAGTGACACAGATAGAAATAACATTTTTAGGTTACAATAAAAGATTTGCTCCGTTCAGCAGACGTAAGTCAAAAAAAATTGTAAACACACATGGGAAGGTCTTCTAAGATTCAAAAAAAAGTCTTTGATCTTGTGGATTAATTCCGCAGAGCTGGGGAATTTACAAAGGAAGGATTTCAGCTCTGTTCCTCCAGAGGAAAACAAAGTTTTGATGGAGAAACTGTTTTGTTGTGGGGGGGGGTTGTTTGATTTATTTTCTTTGTTTTTACAGGTTTTACTAAAGACGTAGACTTTATTGAAGGAAATATCTTGCCTGGAGAAGGAAGGGATGATGTCTTGCTTAGCATATAAGAATGCTGCACTATTGTGTGACAAAATGTGACCTAATATGGATACAAAGCACTTGATTGGGACTATATGAGCTCAGATGAGACTGAAAATAAGATTTGTCCCTCAGACTTGTTGACTTTTGACAGCAAAGTGGCCACATTTTTGTTTCTCTGTGGTGTGTCATTGTAGGATTTCACTTTTAAGAAAAAATGGGAGCTCTTCTGTTTAAAAGCTGTGGTCCCACACCTCATCAAAACCAGCCTGTGGTCTAATCTTCTTCAAATATGTATTTGTTTGTAACACTATTGAATGGATATATACACTGGCTTAATATTTGTAGAACAGCATAGAAGATGTGACTGAAATGTTTTCTCCATAAACTGTAGTTTAATAAGAAAAAACAGTGAAATAAAAACTATGAAGTCTTGTGGCATTGGCAGAAGTAAGAGTGACTGCAATTTGGACTGGATCACATCCTCGTTCACTGAAACCAAAACTTCTCAGAAAGGCACTATGAGATTAGAATACAAATTTCCAGGAAATCATCTTAATTTTGGAATAGTGACTACTACTATTTATGTTAATATATCTGAGACTGTCATCCCCATGGGGATCTTTCAACTGGATAATCTTAAATCCTACATTCTCTGAAAATTCAGTCTCCTTTGGATAAGAAGGCCTATTCTGAATGGTAACGCAATAGAGATGATGTGACTAGGAAATGGACTTGTTTAGTGACACAAGAGTATGTATTAATAACATAAAATAAAACCTGGGTTCTTTTGGTGTTAGTTGTGGGTAGGGTAGTGGTGAATCTCTAATCAGAAGAAAAGNTTTTAATAAAAAGAGAGACTACAGAGAGAGACTTCCAGGGAGCTATACTTAGTAACTGGCAGTTGGGCTGTCAGCTAGCTCCAGGACAAAGATGAATATTAATGAGGAGCTTTCCCACCAANGAAGTGTGTTTTCTGCTCGGGACTAGCCCAGCAACATGCAGCAGTATGGGTTTCTTTACTTTGGGTCTGTAGCTAATTTTGCTTCAAGTGTCTCTTACCACTGTAACCCGGAGAAGCTAATTTGGTGAGGGAATTTGACCAGTTTGTTTAATAAACTGAATTATAAATTCTAAATTGAATGTGGCCTCATTCCTGACATAATCAGAAAGCTTTATTGTAGTAACAAGTGTAACAGGATCTTAAATATAATGAATCAGATGATAAAGGGTACTCCTGGACTGGCAAAGAGCTTTCACGTATGTAAGATCTGTAAGATCTGATTTGCAAGACAACATGAATTCACAGATTCATTGTGTTTAGTTGCAGGAAAATGAATCTCAAAAATGGCTTTATTCAAGATTGGGGTTTCAGTACCTTATTCACAGCAGAGTCGTCAACACAGGAAGGTCCTCCGTTCTTTTTCATCTTTATTGGACAAAATTGACAGTCTTTAGGACAACATAAGGAGAGAAATGTTAAGACAATCTCAAATTTTGTTTTAAGGGAAGCATCATTAGTCTTCTCGAAGAGCTGTGAAAAAGAAAGTGGTTAATATCACTATTAATAGGTAATGCAACAGACTGTAATCCTAAACTGTCAACAGGCAATTTGCTTCATTATATGAGAGATGGGTTTGAGGTGGAAGGGATTGGATTCATAATAAATGAAGAGGCCCAACATTAGATTGGTACCAGTGCACTTGAAAGTTTGCCAGTTCACAGATAATAAGCATAGTGTATCTCACGGAGGGGGAGTGAGGGTTTTGTTTATTTGGTTTATAGAAAGAAAACAAAATCCTGTCAGGGATTTAACTTTGCATTTCCAGGGGGAATTCCTGCTGTAAATGTTGATTGTGATTATCCAACCTGAAATTTTTGGTAAACAGAAGCTAAATTGCTAAACATTAAAAAGGTACAGCGTCCATCTGTTTTGTCAGGAAACATTCAAAATTCGTTGATGAGAGCACTTAAAATCCAAAGCACTTTAAAGCCCAAGCATGCTAAAGTGAAATTGAAAACTCTTGTTGCATTTCATGGGCTTTGGATTAAGATTTAGTTCATCAGTACCCCTAATTTTAACCATATTGATGATTTAATTAATTTAATGAAGTCATTCATGATGTTGAGTGCTTTCAGGGCTCTGTGAACAGATGTGAAGTTGCTGCGTGGGTAGATTTCCATTGCAAGGTAGAGTTCCCGATGTCCAAGAAGTGGGACAAAACAAAGGCAAGTAGAGAATCTCTTGCCAAAACTGTTAGACATTCTGGTTCTCACTGAGCTTCTCTACTGTTTTCTCTTTCTGTAAAGTGACTTGTTTTGAATCCAGTGCAAGTAGGACTTACTTTGTTATGGTCTATGTAGGATGGCTACAGACAAATAAAGTGGCAACACTTTATCTATCTCTAAATAAGAAGACTTTATGTATCTCTAACACTTTAACACTAAGAATAAATCTATCTCATGAATTTTTACTTCAAAAAGATTATCAGGAAAAAAAAAACAAAACAAATAAAACCAAAGACTTAAACCAGTTGATGCAAAGTAGCACAGAGGAAAATATCCTGCAGTTTTGGAAGCCTGCCCAGACCTTGTTGGATTTCCCCACAATAGTACATGAAGTTAAGGTTCTATTGACCTTCACCCACAGCTATGAAGGACAAGTCCAGTATGGTCATAATGGGGGTTTGTGTTGATGTAGTATGAACATGAGCAAAAAGCAGAGCAAAGCAAGCGGCTGCTCTAAGTCTTTGACACAGCCAGAAGAGAAGATTTCATGAGGTAGGGCAGCTTGAACAAATTTTCAGCTAAGCAGATAACTATTATAAATACTACTGGTTCCTAAAAAAGAGTTCTGCTTCTTGTCTATGTATTGTTTGTTTTCTTTGAGCTAATTAACTATGGTGTAAATTACTTTGCACTTGAGACTGTTAATTTATCTGATGGAATAAAATGTATCACGTGTCCATTTTCTATTTTAAGAAAAAAAAGCAGTCTCTACAACTTTAGACTGTTTAAGTTGCACTGAATGTTATTTAGTTGTCTTTTCTTGGGAAAAAAGGATGAATTAGAATTATGGTATGTTATTTATATTTCAGGTTTTGCTCTGCTTAGTTTTGTAAAATCTTACTTTAAAGGAAGAGGACTAAAGATTATTGTCAAAAAAAGCAATACCCATTGGAAAAAAATTCTAGTAGAAAATAGGGCTTTTTGTCCTTAATACTGGATTCTGTGTTGCCTGTAACTTTGTGAATGTTGTATAATATTTGTTGTAAAATTTGACTAGAATCTTCATATAGGTAAAAGAGATGTTTGTTCAAACTTGAGCAAAAAAAAATAGATTCCTACATACAAAACTGCTCGGTATTTAGGATAAATATGGGATCTAAAATTTAGAGAGTCTGTCTTCTTGAATGAGGGATTTCACCATAAATCCTTGATTCGTTATTTGTTTAAATGAAATGAACAACTGATGGTATCCGGCAAACACCATCTAACATATCAATGATGACTGATGAAAGATTTTAATTTGATTTCTTTCTTGTTTTTCTGGTTACGTATTTTGAAGTACCCGACTATGTTTACTATGGAGGCTGAGGAACAACAACTGTTACAGAAAACAAGCTTGGCTTAGTAATATTTAGAGAGCAATAAAAGCCTGTACAAAAACCCCAAACCAAAACAGACATCAAACTCAAAAATCAAACCAAAACACAACGAACAAACACATATGAAACAAACATAGACTTTACATGAAAGATGAAGTGATATCTTTTCACCAAGGAAAATGCTTTTACAACAAAGATCAAAAGCAGTGATGGGCTTCTGACAATTTTTAGGTGGCTTTGGCCTTCATCAGAACCCTCCAGGGTGCTAGAAAAGTTAAAGTTTCTTGGTCCTCTGACAGATCTCTGGTAAATTTTCAAAATGCATGAACAATAATGACTGGACTGTTTATATCCTTGATTCTCTTTCTGCATCCTCAGTAAAGACTTGACTTCACTCTCAGGGTTAATAGCTACTGTTGAAAGAATTTTCCAAAGCACTCATAACCCAGAATAAAAACATGGAATCTGGTCAAAATAGTAACGGCAGATATTGGTGTACATCACTTGTTTGAAATGGGAATTTGAAGTGATAAAAACCCTATTATGTAGTTGAAATTGTCAGTTGCTCTTCTGGTGCGTCTCGGAATGACCATTTCCATGGTTTCTCCTGTCCTGACTTGATGTTTCCAAAGTATTATGTTTAGAGAGCAAGTAATTGGGGAACTATGGCAGAAATATTTAGATGTTGGTGGCCTGCCCATCTATATTCCACAAACTAAACAGCCCTCTTGCAAAACTGCCATATAAGAAATTTTATAAGAAAATGCACAAAGACATTTATCTGAATTTTTCTGTGATGTGGGCTTCTGTCAGCCAAATTGTACAGGAACTTAGCTTTGCCCAAGCAGTATCTGCAGATACTCATCTGTGTATGTTTGGAGCTGTGCCTTATACTGTGCCAAACCAAGAATTAACCAAACGTGGGTTCTTAAGAATGTGTGTTTTGCTCTTGTTGGTTCCCTGCCCACACCCCCCAAGGTTACAAAGCTCCTCCGACTCTGTTGGTGAGTTGCCCTTTCCCTTCAGCACACTCATTCCCGTGTTTTCATCAGGGGAATGTGGATACGTCTGCTGCCAGGCCCACTGGTGTCACTGCATTGCTTCCTGCCAGTGTCTGCCCGCTGCCTCCCATGGGGAGCCTTGGCTGTGCAAATACAGCTGCGCACGAAGTTTAGTTTAGCACCAAATCCCATAAAAGCTCCCTTTAACCATGTTGAATTCAATCTGATTTTCAATAATACATTGAAACAAATATTCTTTCATTCATGCTCACCCAATTTGCAGCATCAGTGGTGAGACCATTTGTTGGATTCATTACTTGACTACATAGTTTTTTAGTTATTTATTGTTTTTAATGTGAATCTCTTAGGGAATGCACAGTGCTTATGAATCAAGAAGGATTAATGTAGTGCTGTAGTTAATAACTATTCCTGATGTCCACGCTTGGGTACGAGATCGGTGCTGCCAAGGTACCCAGGACTGCCCCCCCAACTGTAATTAACCCAAGGTGATGGAGGAGGCCAATTCCACAACAAGCACAGTTGGCTATTTATAGATCCAGTGCCATCTCTGGTGTTTAATCACTGCCATGGCCAGGCTGCTCAGTGCTGCCTGGGCTTCTTGTGAATGCATGGGAATGGATGCACAGAGAATGTAAATTTTAGATCTAATATAAATTTTAGCAAACAGCACAGCATGTGAGTAGAACTGTGTAAATTTATGCTGCTCTAAAGAACAGAATGCATTCACAAAAATGCTAATGTTTGTAAATTTTGAAGGCAAAACTGAAAAGCCATTCTTGAGGAATCAATTTCTAGCTAGTGTCCGGAGGAAAAAGCCCACTTTTATATGACCTTTAACTAAAATCTACAGAGTACTGACCTTTAATTGCTAAATGCTTGATAAATTGAATTTCAGAGGAGGGGAACAGTACAAAAACTCAGCAAAAGGTGACACATCTTGAGTTTAGTGCTCTTTGCATAATGTAATGACAACACACATCCTCTTCTGGCAATTAAAACCAAAATACGTTTTCTCAACTGTTAATAGGCCTTAACCTAAGCAATAAAATAAACTTTGTGAATATTTGCAGATATATTCTGTCTGTTTAATTTTCATTATAAAGCTTCTTTTATCACCTCCTTGAGGGATAATCCGTGCAGTTGTAACTGGGTATTTGACTGCTAGTAGTTTGTCTGTCCTCTACAGTACTCTACTACTGCATTTGTACTTTTGTGTGTCTTTAATTATGAAAAAAAACTTTTTCATTTGTCCAAGATATTACTTGAAAAAGCTGCTTTTCCATAAAATCTTCAGCTGCTTTTTTCTTTTGTTATTAAAAGTTTCCCTTTTAATATTCTGCTGATACATAAATTCAGGGACTCTAGTAAAAAGTAAGATAATCCTTTCTTTACCAGTCTTACAACCGGAGAACTAATTTTTTAGTTAAAGCTTCCTGTTTCAACATTCCACCGAAATATTATTAAAAATAATCAGACCTCTTTGAAGGACTTGCTTTTTAAGGCCAGATGTTATCATTATATCATCTAGTTTGAGTAATATATAGCAACTAAATGATTTCCTGTCAGAAAAATTGGCTCTGGACTATGGCCAAGAGCAAAAATTACTACAAGTCAGGCAAACATAATATGGGATTATTTGAAATAATTTTGAGATTCCAGGCTGATTCTCCAGATGCTGGCATCTCCTTTCCTTCCCAGCACTCTCCCAGTTTATGTAGTATAAAAAGCTGTTCCTGTAAGAGGGCTTTTACCTCCTAGGTTTGGGTTGAATGTAGACTTGTTATTTACAGGGAAAATATTGACGGTTTTACTTCCAAGATTTTAGAAGGTTTCACAGTTTGTTTCCTGGTTGATTTGTGAGCTGCTCTAGCCGTGTTTGTGGTGCTGTTATGGAGAATATCCTAATTTTATGATATGTAGTATGTATAGCAATGTTATCCAGCAAAAAGTGTAGAGAAATAGAGGTATACATTAGAGTAACTGAAGGCACATTAATAGCATTATTGTTTGTTTTTTAGTGTAAGTAATGCATTTATGCCAACTTCAGTCTTCTTTGCCCTGATAAATCTTTTTAAATTCCAGAGAACGTTGGGGTGTTTTTTTTTTTTTTTGTTTTGTTTTGTTTTGTTTTGGGTTTTTTTTTGTTTGTTTTGTTTGTTTGGGTTTTTGGGGGTCTTTTTTTGGATTTTTTATTGAGTGTTTTGTCGATGCCAGGAGTGGTCCTATAGCTGTGAGATTCAGTATTGTCTAACAGGAGGCCTAAAAACTCTGACAGTAAACTACAGAATCAGAACATATATTCAACAGAGGGTTGTTCCAAGGCAGAGGGAGTTTATTTCAAAATCTGCAAAGAAAACGGAGCCTTCTGAAAGGTTGTTTTTATTCTATCTGTAGAGCCACGATAGGGCTGGGGATTCTCTTTCATGTCAGATTTTTCTCTCTGCAGATATGAATGCTATAATCAATGCATGAGGGAGCAGCATTTCATTTTCTCCTACTAGCTGAGCTCTGTACGATTGCTTCCAGACAGACGTGTGCAGTTCCATTGCAAAACATGCTCTATGCAGCCATTAGTACAACTTCTTTTTTTTTTTTAGTAGCAGCTTGTGCTTGAAAGCTCTATCTTCAACCTACCTCTGTGAATTTCCCTCCACCTTTATTCATTCTGCCAATATTGACATAATTTCAGTGTCATGGAATAGCTGCTGTGGACTGCTATCGAGGGGATATGTGTAGACCTATGAAAAAAAGGGAGCGAGAAAACATGAATTCATATTTAACTTGGTCTGCAGCTTTTTATCCCTCAGAAAAAGAGAGAAAACGCACTGAATTTTGCAAGTCTGGGAGCCAAAGTGAGACATTAGAGAAGCTGGACCCCTTTCCATGTAATATGTCTTGAGACAGTTCTTTGCTAATTCTTTGGTCTTTCCCATTCTGCCCCTAATCTGCCTGTCTGGTTTTGGAGGTAGTTGATTATGTCTCTCTGAGATGTTTCTGAGGAGATGAGCACACCCTCCTCCATTCCCCCCTACTGACGTGACCAAGTGAGAAAACCAGGTGAATGGTCTTGTATTCTCCCTGGTTTTGTCATGTCCTGTGATTGGAGGTGCTGCTTCTCCTCCGCTGTGGTTGGACACTCCCGCTCCTCCGAAGCCCCGTTAACCTTCTCTGACTTTCCTCCTCAGGCTGCTCAGCAAGTCCCCAGTGCTGCTCATTTGGTTTATCTGCCTTCATGTTTTGCATGAACAGATGGTGGCTATTACCACTTTTCGTGTTGTGCACAACCAAAAATCAGCCCAGCATAGCAGTGATTTGCTTTGGAGTGAAATATCCCTTCACACACAGTTAATGCAGCTTGGTTGCCGTCAGCCTTGCATGTATTAAGTCAGAGACAGGGACTTGTTAAGAGGCACTGGACTTCCTCAGAGTGGTTCAATACAGTGGATTCATTATATGTGCTCAACTCCCTCCACTTGTAAAAATGAAAAATTCTGCTTTTGAATAACAACATGCTCTAGCTGACAAAGCTTTTAAGCTCTCTCAGAAATATGTTTTGATGCAGAGGGAAAGAAATTGACAGCAGAAAGTTCTGTTTAAAAATGCAGCTTGCTTTCTTGACTGGATCAGCCACTGTCTCTTTCTGTGCAGTCTCTTGCCTCACTGCTTCTGCAATTGTCTTTTGACGTAGTTTAAAAAAAAAATCTGATCACTGATGATAGGGAATAGTGAAAAGGAAAAAATCTGGACACAATATTTGGCTATAACAAATTATTTTTTCTTTTCCACGGGTGACATAAAATGGGTCATTCTGTCCCTGGCTGCCCAGCAGGTTGAAATTAGCAGCTGGATGTCCTTTGATCATACTTTCATTGATAATGCCTTGTACTGTGCTTGCCATTTCCAGTCCTGGGTCAGCCCAGAACCTTTGCTGTGGTACAGTAATTGCTGTCTGGCTGTTCTTAATGTCTGTCCCTGTTTAGGAAGTAAAGTTTATGGTTTTCTCTTGGGTAAGGAAACAGTTCTGTGAGAACTGATCATGAAAGTATTACATTTTAAAGATGAATTTTAATCCTGGTAGGGAGTAGCCATTAACAGGAATTCTCTGCAGACTTGTGAAGCCTCCATACACTGATCATTTGTTTCCCTTCATTCTATTCTAACTAAAGAAGCAGAATTTAGCAAAACCCCTTTTCATTTCTTCTTGACCAGCTCCTCACTGGCTGGCCCTGGCAAGGGAAGCTGTTTTGTCACGGAGCAGTTCTGGTTTACAGAGTTCCTGTTCTTGCCTGTTTGTTGCTGCCTCTGCTCTACAATGTTTTACAGGTGTACTGAAACACTTTGTGCAAATCTGGCAGGGACTGAATCAGGGTACCTGTGTGGATAAAGAAT
>VYZQ01028240.1:49007-83212 GCA_013400655.1 Mystacornis crossleyi
AAAAAAAAAAAAAGAAAATTGTATATTTCAAGAAATGAAACATGATAGAAAAAAATTTCTTGTTTTCTTGAAGTAGAATCTTAAATTTGCGCCATGTGGTGACTGGGAGGTACTCAGTGTTCAGTAAAGCTGAACTGGAAGTAATCTACAGCAAAGAAGTAAAAACCTCCTTTAAACCTCAGCTAAAACTGTCTGGAAGTGAGGCTACTTGGTAAGAAGCCATCAGGACTAAGTGATGGATAAACTCCTTGTGATGAGGAAAAAGGCAGGGCATGAACTCACCTTGCCTGTTTGCTGCAGCAGCTGAGGCAAGGAGTACGCACGACTGATTGAACTTGGCGTTCCTATAGAGGTTGTCACTAGCAGATCTTCCTGTGCCTTCGGAGCCAAGGGGGAATCCTGCCTTTTCCACAAGCTGGGGAGGCTGTGCAGGGCCTGGTCACAACCACCCAGCTTCACTGTGAACACGGTCAGTGTAAACTGGCATTGACGTGTTTCCCGGTAGTGAATGTTCTGCAAGCAGCAGGAAAAAGTACCCCACAACTAAACAAGAAATGAGAAAAAAAGCCCTGCCTGGTCTTCAGCCTTCTCATGTATTGGGACAGTAACTCGTGGCTACTGCCTGGCTACTACTGTTAATGGCAGCACACAGAGGAAGGAGATACTGCTATGAATTTCCCGGTTCACTTCCTTTTCACTGTATTTCACTGTAATCTGTCTATCCTAATGTGATGTATTCCAGATGAACTGAGCAGGAAAGTAATTCATTATTGTGAAAAAGGAGGGAGTTGAGTTAAAAGCCTAATTTGTCAAGTAAATGAAAATTGTCTTTATTCTGATTGCTTGCTTTTGGTGAAACGTGGACAATTTGAGAATCCCTTTTTCAAAGAGAAGAAAAAATTTCACTGTTCCAGTTAGAGCTCTTTGGGAAGCACTAATTAGTATCTTTTGCAGGAGAGAAAAAAATAATGAGCACTTCTGTACTGTCACCACTAACCTTGATTAGTCCTTCAGATAAAATTCCAAGAAATGCCTTTTACTCTGATTTCATACAGTATTCATTATACTTCTAATTGGCAGATTTTAATAATTTAGAGCTGATTAGTATCTTGAATATTTTCTTTATTCAAATATTACTGCCAAAACTGTCTTTGGCTCAGAGAAGGTCCAGTATATACATCTTTACATTCCAAAGGAAAGAATGTTCTCCTCTTCCTGTGTGTATTTGCTTGCCACAAAAACACCTTTCCAAGGATGAGGTTTCCCAAATTCAAGTCTTGAAATAAGTGCCCTAGTATGGGACTTACCCATCTCGTTGGGAATGCTCATCTGCAGAAACATTCAGAACAATCCTTCACAAGATTCCTGTTGTCTGGAACTTAAGGGACCGAGTTTTCTTTGCTTCTTCTGTAAGTGAACTTGCAGACCTAATTTAAGCTTACTTGATTCTTTTAAGTATTCCTTTCAGTATTTGGTGAAAAACTTCCCAGCAGAAAAGCCCAATACCAGTTTGAAAGTATCCTGTATGCAGCACATCCCCAGCAATCAGGACATGATGACCAGAAGAGAAATTACTTTTTATTTTTACAAGATAGCTCTACTTCAGTGAGGTTTGTAACTGCTACGAAAAATGCGGGCAATTTTGACATCCTTTCAGGAAGAATATGGAATTTTTCTGAGAGTCAGTGTTTGTTAGATTTTGTTATGACTCTGTAATAACAGTGATTTTTGGCATATGGGTACATGCATAATTTTCATTATTACGAGAGAAACAAACTGATACTGATGCAAGATTCCCAAAATCTTCTTAAAAACATGCAATGATGTTTTTAATTAATAGAGAATGAACAGAGAAACTGGATGCCCTTACTGCATGCAAGAAAAGCTTGCTTAAGTAAAATCAGCTAAACTAATCAATTCTGAACTTTAATTCAACTAGCATAACAATAGTGTCAAGATTTCAGCCACACCTGGTCTGAAAGTTGATAATGCTGTTAAGACACTTCAGTTAACTACAAAAGTAATTAAGCACTCATTACCCAACTTTATTCAAAGTGTTATAGGTTTGATGTGGTTTTGACTTGTTTCATGTGCTTCAGTTATCAAGTCATTTTCCATTGACTGCTTTTTCTATTCTTATGTGAGTTGGTGGTTTTACATCCTCTTGTATTTGCTTTAGCAAGCACACTAATTTAGAGTCTGTAAACGGCGTGTAAATTGCCTCATCTTTTCTCTTAACTATTATTAGATCTTACTTGAGAGAATAGAGCCACTGAACTATTTCTAAGGCATAATTCCTGTTTAAAGAAATGGAATAGAGGGAGACTGAAAGCTGGGCAGAACCTGAAATGAGGGAGTTAAACGCTTCGGATGTTATATTTTCAGCTTCTAAGGTGCCAGCAAAAATCCTGAGCTTCAGTACTACTTTTAGACTGATAAAGGCAGTGATCCCATCAGCATCCTGTGAGATAAAATGGTGACCTTGCTTCTTGTAAAGGAGTGGGCTTGCCTTTGTTGTAGCCCTGTAATTTCAAGGAAAAGTAAAAAAAGCTGTGAAGTGCCACTAGATTCTAAGGTATCTTCTGACTGTAATGTGCTTTTATTTAAAACTAGCGTGGAAGCCTATCAAGGTAGATATATTTGTGCTAGTGTACCCTCTATTTAATGACTAACCTGCAACTTGAACCAACAACTTCTGAGAGGCTGATTTGATATGTGTTATCTGGGAACAGCCTGATACAGAAAATAACGAGACGGCCAAGCTGAGTATTTATATGATGTTCTTTTGGGAAAAAATGTACAAAATACCCATATGATATCAGTGAAATTTGTTTTTTATTTCTCTATGTTTTGGGGGGTATTTGGTGTGTAAATACTCTTTCCTCCCCCCTCACCCCCCCCGCCCATCTCCTTTCAGTAATTATTTTTTGTTAGAAAAATAATTATGTCTCTTGAATCATACATGTTAACTAACACAGAAAATGGAATGTATTTAGTATTTCTGAAGGGAAGAAATATCAGTTCAGCATCCCTACTGAATTCACATATTCACAAAATATATTGTCTGTGAGACTGCTGTGATGTTATGCCCACAGTTAGCAGTTCTTTAAAAATCATAATTTCACCACTTCTCATTTCTGATTTATCTGAACTTTGGAATTAATGATTGCAGCTAATTACACTTCAGAGTTCAAACCTCATAAATGAGGGGAAGGAAAAAGATGTCACCCACAGACTTGACCCATGTTCAAGATCTTGTCTAAGGACTAATCAGTCTTGATTTGCATGGGGTATTTTGCTCTTTTAAAGGCAGAGCAGCATAGGAAACCTTGAGATGGAATTTAGGGTGTCCCACGGCTTAGCAATAACTCCTGTGTTAGGGCTGTCTTAGGGACTCTTCTTCCCCTCGTCCTCCCTTTCATGGAGTTCACCATTGCTGTTGGGGCTAGATTTCAAATTGAAATGTAGAATTCTCTTTGAAACTCTTTTTTTGAATTCTTGTTAGGGATTTGGACTTCTGAGTTGATTCCTTTTTGTGGCAAAAAGACCTGAAAGGCACCATATGGTTTTCCAGTCTGTTTTAAACACTGTTTTATGAGAAACTGAGGCTTTCAACAATTCTAAAGGAATAAGACACCTGTGAAACCTGAATTTATTAGATTGTACAGATAAAGCTATTGATATTTTTTGGACTTTCAAACAAAATGCAGGTAAAATATCCTCAATTGAAGGAGATTGTATCTGTGCTTTTGAAGTTCCTTTCATTCCCTTTATAAATGAGTACAAAATGCCTCTTGAGCATAGGCATGTAGAACAGAAATAAAATGATCAAAAGGATCTCCAGCTCTCAGATGGCTAATTCTTCATTCTCTGCACAAAAATCTGTAATAAATTCAAATTCCTGTGGAAAGTACTTTTGAGTAGATTTGTAATCTCCAAAAGTTATCCATGTGTGTCACATATTTGGTTTGTGCTTTGATATCGAACTTGCTTTTCTGGAAAATGAAGGGTAAAGGAAGAACCTGAGTGTCTTATGCACAACACAGGCTGTTCAGCCTATAATAGGAATAAAATAAGCCAGTCAAGAGAAATAATAGCCAGCCAGTCAAGAGAAATAATAGCCAGTTTAGTTTTAATTTCTAATTCAGTTCTATTCCTAGAATTAATTTGTGAGTGATTATATCAAGGTAGTGAAAGAATGATACCTACAGAATTAATCTGAAACTCTCCTTTCAGGTATTATTAGCAAATAAAGATTTCAGGCCTGGTGCTCAGGTGTCTGGCTGCACAGCTTTGAAGACGAGGACTGTGAAATGATAGTTGTTCCTTTGCAGTCCAGAGCCATGGGATTGCCTGCCAAGGGAGGATACAAAGAGCAGCCCTAACTTTAAACATGTTTTTAACCTTGCAGTACTATAAAAGTTAGTTAGAAAATGTGAATTTCAGGCACCGTCTATGTGTGGAGAATCTGAGTATAGAAGAGAGCAGGAACGGCTTAAATGGTTCTTTTAACCACTGTGGGCGATGGGTTGCTAGACTTGTATGGATATTTGGTTTGACTGAAATTTCTTTTGTGATGCCATAAGGCTCTGAAAGGAACACCTGTGGTATATTTTCTTTTGGACTCTTGAGCATAAAACTCCTTAAAGGCACTCAGAACACCTCCAGACGTATTTCTACAGTCTTCACATCAGCCTTTCTTACAAAATAGAATGAGTTTTAAATCTTTAATTAAATTCTGGGACCAAAAATGTTGTCTAAAACAGAGCTCCTCCTGTGAAGCCTGAAAAGACAATATTTATTATGTACTTAATAAAAAGTTAATTATTGGATATGCTTGTCTCTAATTGTGACCTCTAATCTTGAGTTTTCTATCATTCCCAAAGTCCATATTTTAAATCATATTAATAACATTATATGCACACACGATTAGAAGGCAGAAAGTGTTATAAATGCACATTATATTACTGGCTCTTCGCAAATATTAAAATGAATGCTGTATGTGTAACGTTAAAAACTTTGCTGCATGAATATACCTTCTTTTATTTCTGCTATTAACAAAATGTAGAAATAGTAGTGTGATATATATTTTCCTTAAACTATAGCATGATNTCTATCTCCTAATTGTCCTGTTATTAAACCTTTAAAAATTTCCAACAGAGGACTGGACCTCGTTTTTCACAAAAGGATTTATAATCTGACTTTTTATGCATTTTGTGTTGTATGAAAGCTAATTTCATCTGCACAGGAACCGGACCTCTATAGAATATCTTGAAAATTCCATGGATCGTGAAATGAAACTGTTGTGATTTACTGTAAAGTGTAAAATTTGTGACCACAAAGAGAGGTTCTCCCAGTCACTTGAGTGTTTTGGGAAAAACAGGTTCCCCATCAGGTGAAAAAGAAGCGGAACTTTGGGGGTAGCTGTGCATCCATGAAAGGAAGCTCAGACTCCCTGCTTCAGGAATGGGTGGGCTGTCAGTGCCCACTGGGACTGTTGGACACCCCAGAGTTCTGCCGTATCCAGATCTGTTCTTTCTTCTTGTGCTCGTTGTTCTGAAAGCAGTGGCGGCAATGAAACACTCAGCTGCTTTTTCAGACTAATAAAAACATCTATGTTTTAATGTATACAAGATAAAATACATGTAAGTAGAAATACAGTGTGCTCTCTATGAAGTATTAGTGTTAGCAGATTTATTTCTTCAGTACCTCTTCTTTTTTCCTATGTTTATTTTGGTATTGATTTTTGCTTTTATTTCAGTCTTTGCATCGTAGAACTGACTTCAGTAATTCTGTTTAGATGATGCACTTCTGGTAGAATTCTTGGAATCAGACTTATCAAATTGCTTTTTTAATGATGGTTTTCCTCTGGGGTGTTAGCTGGTGAGTTTGTGCAATATGTTTTAGAAACTATATTGCTTTCTCTGGAAAATGGTTTATTCATACAGCAATAACCCAAACACATTTTATTGTCAGAAATTGCATAAAATTCAGTTGTGGTGCCTCTGCAAATTTTCTTCTATACAAAGAATGAAAATATCTTGCAGTGAAAGATCATGACTCACTGGCATTGGTAATTACACAGCTCTTTGAAGTTAAAATATTAAAACTATGCTCTACTACCTAAAAATGAAAGTAGTTTTAACTTTATCTCACAGTCACAAAGAGAGTTTCAGTAGTTTAGGAAGATGATGATGAAGGAATTCTGCCAAATTTGTAGATGTTGAGAAAATTCTTCCTCTGTTTGTACTGGTACTTAGGAGAGTGTGTTCATATCAGATAACAGATGTTCCACTGAGAATATGAACAGGATAAAAGATCAAAAACTTTGTTATTATTAGTGCTTGGCAGCTTATAGTACTGTCATACATAATATTGTAAGATGATGCGATGTACAATACCAATTTTTGTGCCTCAGACTTTTTACAGGTGTATTTGGAAAGGTCATTGGAAAAATCTGATTAGTTTGATTCACTGCCATTTCAACGAGTACGGAGCTCATGTTATTATAGTATCTATTATTTAGTTCCTTTTTCTTCAGTGCTCTCTCTACATTGACAGAATCTAACTTAGCCTGATACCTTACAGCAACTCTTCTATTTTCAAAAATATCCATTTTAATTTGAAAATGCCACTAGTGAATGAAATAGTCTTGTTATATTATCTGAATGTTTATACTTAAAATGAGGTTCCAGTAATAATAATAATAATCTCAAACTATTCCTATGATTGTCTTACCTTGGTGTATTTGCTGGAATGCAGAATCAGTGGGGGAGATTGCTGTCCTTGATGTGTTTGTAAAGACTTTCTAAGAGATTCTTGGAATCTTTAAGCTTTCCTTTTTTGGCTTTCTCACCAGCCTGTGGATTAGGCGTTGTGGGGAGCAGCAGCAGCAGGAGGAAAGCTGCAGCAACCACAGCTCCAAGGAATGGGTGGGAATAGGGAACCCACAGCTCTGAGAGAGTGGGGGAATGCCCACAACTACTTATAACTTGAGGGGATTGCAGCTTTTGGGGATTAGTTCTGGAAGGGTGCTTAGAAAATTAGTAGGTGTGTGTTAATACCTTGTGAAGTTGAGGTTTATGTGTGTTATTGCTGGTATTGATTCTGGACATTTCCTGCCTGTGCTGCTGATTGTGTTGCTAATAAATCAAACTGCTTTGATAGTGAATTGATTGGTAGGTTTTGAATTGAGTAGCTTTCCTCCAGACAAGGTACTTAATATTGATTAACACATTCAAAAATTTTGGGTGCAATCCAGCAGCAGTTTAAATGCAGTTAAACCAGTTTGCTGGTCTTTCTCCCCCGTTATTCTGCGTGGCTGCTCCTAATTGTATTTACATCATAGCTAAAAACCCCCTAACCCTAACTTCATTAGTGACCCCCATGGAATGCAAGATAAATTTCAGATCTTCATCATAAGCATTTGGTCAAGCAGTCGTTGTCCACAAATCAGCTGTGCTATTGCATTTTATTTGTACTTCTGTCATGAGCGATTAGTGTTTAAAAAAAATCAAACAAAAACCCCTCGCAAACAGACATACACACAGATACATGCACACCCTCCCTCCCCTGCAGCATTACCAAAAAGATTTTCTAGGCAGCCACCTTGGAAAAAAAAATGACCAAAACCCCACCCAGCTGCCTGCCTTGGGCAGCTGCTTCTCATTCCGTCAGTAATTGCCTGCATTCTAGGTGCTTCTCTCAGGACTGCAGTGAAATTGCATGCAGAAGGCCTGACTAAGTGGTCACAAGGGTCTATTCTGGCTTTAAAATCTAAGAAATTACTGGCTCCTGAAGGTTGCTAAACCCATTCAGTTTCTACTGAATGAACTGGAATTGAGTGTGCTGAGTTCTTTGCAAGGAAGCACTTTTTATAAAGAAGCCTTCAAAGATTTAATAAGCTGTAAAAGGTGAGATTGAATCTGCTCTGATTAGCACCTGTAAATGAGCTTGAACTGACTACACTGATCAGATGCTGACAGCCCCCTTCTGCATAAAAGTAAAGATAATTACCCAAGAAGTAATTTCCTGGATGGGTTTAGCCTTTCAGAGTGTGGTTTTTCTGTATGTGTTGCTGGGTGGAAGTTCCTGTCATGCTGAAACTCAGCATTTGGCATTGTCTCTTAATTTTGTACCTACAGAAGGCGGCAGGAAAATTTCCAGTGACTGCTGTGAGTTTTGAGTTGGGATCTGATCAAATATTCTGTGGTATTTTTTTATCACTAATGGCAAGTACATGATTTGGTTTTCAAGTCTGTGTGAAGGTGGATGGGGAAAAGAGAGCAGACAGTTTTAAGTTTTCAAATCTGTTTAGAAGGATGTCAGGGTGTCTTGGAGCCCCTGGGATGTTTACAGTTCATGAACTCATTTACAATCGGTTTTCTGTGACTTTTTCAGCCATACGTTGACACCCTGTAGCTTGGGGTTATTTTCCAGTTGACGAACTGGTGCTGGAAGATGAATTGTGTAATTCTGAGTCTGCAATTAAACATAAAAGTATTCTTAAGGAACTAGGGAAGAAAAGAAGCTTTATAATGGTTCTCTCCAGTATAAGCCTCAAACTGATGAGACAGAGCAGGTCAGCTTCCGGGAAATATTTCTCACCAGGGCTTCCTAGCCAGGTACCCCCTTGTCAGTCTCCAGGTAGCAAGCGAGTCAGTTGTGTCCACTCTGTGTTCTCCTAGAAGTCCAAAATCCTTTCTGAAACACAAACCCCAATCGCATTGTGGCAACGCAATTGATGGAAAATTATATCCTCCTAGCCATGGCAGGTGTGGTGTTAAACACAGGCTCTCCAGAGAGTGGCACCATAGGTCCTGAATTCTGATATATTGGCACAAGGTCTTCGTCAGAGAGCCCTCGAGCAAGAGGAACCACGGTTCCTGTTTCTAATAGACAGAAAGGGTGGGGTGTGGGGATTCCCCCCCCTCCCCCCGGGAAGATGGGACCCTGGGGAGGGGAAGCATGCCCTGGGCATGCAGGTTTCTCCCTGCTGCTGTCTGTTACCCAAGTCCTGTGTCCCTACTGGTCCCGAATGTTTCCCCCACCCCTGTGATTCTAGCTTTACACTGGAGTTTTCCCATGAGTCTTGCCTTTGCTCCCAGCCTGGCAGCTGGCTGGCTTGGGAAAAATAAACACCTCTGAAACCTATGCAAAAGACCATTCCTTATTCTTTCCCACTGGCACAACTGTCTCCGGGAAGGTTGCATCTGACTGCAACAGGAGGGGATTTTTATTTTTCCATTTATAATGTTGTTTGGGTTTTGGTTTGCATTTTATTTTTTGTGAGAGGGGTGCTTTAAGGGCAAGGGCCTGAGTAAAGTGAACTCTTTTGGGCATATCTTCATATATCAAAAGTTGTGGCTTCTAATAATTTCCAATATATCTGCACAAATTAAGTAAGAAACTCTTGCCGTGAGCTTACTTAAATTAGATTTCGTATTGATTTTGATGGTGGATAAGAGCTGTTTGGACTTCAGCTATTTTCAGAAAATGGCTGTAATCAACTAATAAGTTTTATTCTTGGGATTGTGTTGGACTAACAAAGCTTTAGAATTGGTAAAATAATGTATTCATGGAGAGCTGACCTTTCTCTACGTGGATCCTTACATCAATCTTTTCTGAAATACGTATTTTTTAAAACTTTTAAGAACTAAAATATAATTTTTCTTTCAGGAATGTCTCCTAGTAGGGTTTATTTTTCCTGTTTAACAGTGGTTCTTCTAACTACATGAAGTTGCAATTCAAAATTATTTGTACACATTGAAAGAATTTGAAAATTATTTCCTGATTATATGGAGACAACTTTCAAAAGCAAGTTTTATTTGATACTTGTTTTCCCTAATAATTGTGTAAAGTTATTGCTTCTTATTGAGTAAACTCTGTTACTAGAATAGCTTTGAAAAGTGTGCCAAAAAAGAACTGCAATCTTGTCAAACTACATTCTGTATAGAATTTAAATGAATCCAAATTTGAGAGTCATCTATTTTAAATTGTCCTTCATTGTGACAGAACAAACAACTGAGTTTTGAATGTGACACAGCTGCAGAAACTCTCAAACCACAAAAAAAAATCCAGACAAAAAGCCCTGTAATGGTAAATTTGTAACTGTGGATGGCTATCTGAGTCTCCCTCAAAGTAAAGGGAAATCAGATTTTATTTATTTCAAACAAAGTTAGAATATTTAAAAAAAAAAAAAAAAAAAAGCTAAATGGAGGTGCTCCCAAGGGGCAAGGCAGGAGCTGAGTGGACGCCACCTTTATTAGAAATCTGTGTCAGCTGAAGAAAACTGAGAAGTTTGGATTCCTTCTGACACCAAATGAGTTTGTGATTTCACTCATGGAGATACTGGAGAGTGTTTCAGCAGAGGTGCATTTGCTGAAGAGAACCACTCAAGGATGTGCTGCTCTGCTGAGTTTAAGTCCATAAATTGTAGCTTTAACAGCTGCTGGAAGACACAGGAATATTTGGCTTTTTGTTAGTACTGCACATTAGCTAAAATTTTGCTGGGAATGGAGAAAGATATTTCTTGGGCTGCCACAAGTACGCTGTAATTACTGGAGCACTGTGTTCAGAGAAATGGAGGACAAAGTAGCTGGGATTAATCATCTGAGAACAAGATGGTTCTTCCAAGTTCTGTGGTAAGATTTCACGACTTTTTTCCCCTGTTTTGGAACAGGGGCTTTGCAATGGTTTAGTTGTTTGCTCTTTATATTGCATAGTGTTGCAGGTGTCAGTAAAAGTTCGAGGCGGTGCAGTGGTGGTGTATGTGCTTCAAGCAAGAGGTTTTTTTTTTCCCCTCTAAAGACCTTATATTAAAGAGATTAAAGGAATACTCTACAAAACTGGATCCTCCTGCTTTTCTTTCTGTTGCCTCATTCATACTAGATGTCCTCCACTGTATTGTTTGGTTTTTTTAATATTACTTCAGGAATATTTTGCCCCTGATGCATTACCTCCTTTATTCAAGCCTATTCACACTCTAACTTGCTTCTCCATGTTGTACCTCTTTTGTAGGTTTTTTGTGTTTATTGTTCTTGGCATATATAGCTGCCATACAGTCCATGGGTTCTCATCGTCTGCTGGTAGTTCCTTTGATGCCTTGGCTTTCAAAGCTGAACCCTCTTTCTGAATCCTGTGGCCTTCCGAGTGTGTTTATCTGGACACAGAGAAGCATTTAGTAGGCTTTTTGCCTCCAGTCAGTTGATAAATTTTAGTTCAAATAAAGTAATATTATGCCAATGGATGAAAAAAAATTCCAGTACAAAGCACTGCCTGTGCTTTCACTCTGTTTTCACTGGGATTTTCCTAGAAAATTGGAGGTCAAGTGTAAAACTACGTAATGGGAAAGCATCCTTTGCTCTTCCTCCTTGCAGCTTTACCAGGTGAAACGAACCTATAAAAACCACATTCGTGTCTGTACCCGAAAGTGGAATATATGAATTGAAACTTGTATTAGTAAAAAATGTAGAAAGCTGGTGGGATACTGATAACTGAGTTCTTTAGAGCCTTGTCTTACTGTTTTCAGCTCTGGTATGTGGATATGATGATGGCGGACATGTGTCCTCTTAAATTTAAATTCCTTAAATTCCTGATTTAATGCATTTTTTAATTTCTTTTTATCTTTTCTGTAAATAAAAAATAGCATGCACAATAGGGTCTATTTGTGATCAGGATTTCTAGTACTAGGAGCTAACAGACATTGTCATTAAATAGAACAATTAGTGTTCTTTAGAAGGTGTACTTTTAATCATAATTTAATGACTGACTTATTATGGGTTCTGGAAGATACTGATTAATTTTTTATTCTTGTTAGGGGGAATTTCACTTGGTGAAAGTTAGTGAGGCTTTTAAAAAGTTTTAGGTGTTTGTGTTGCATCTTGAATAAACTCTTCTTTTAATGCCAGGAGGCCAAAGTCCTGCAATGGGAGAAGAGTGCAGGTGGCCCTCGGGAGGGTGCTGCTGTCCCCAGGTGCTGCTGTCCACTGAGGGTAGTGAAACCAAGTGCCAGCACCTCCCCGCCATATCAGCCCTGATAACAGAGGAACGGTTTGGACTTTCACTGGCCTGTTCTACCAGTTGTAAGGAATAGGGAAATCTGGCTCAAATAGCTCCTTTTTCTGCTCTAACGGGCTGGGAAAGATGAGAAAGCAAAGTGGTTTAAGACTGTGATCTGAACCTTGTGATGCATGCCCAAAGAGGTGTTGGAGATTTCAGTCAAAAGGTTAATTTAAGGCAACTGTGAAGCCGAATTTTACAGTCTGTCTTGCACTGTTAGAGGGAGAAGTTAATTCAGCAGTAGATTCTGGGGGATGAAATGCAAGATCAGACCTTCTGCAGTTATCTTTGCTCCATTGTTTTCAGCAGTAGACAGTTTTATTTGAGTCTAACAAGCAGCAATGTTTGCACAAACACTTGGATATATACAGAATTCTGGAGGAAATGTATTTCTGAAACAGACTATTCCCTCTGCAAATGCCTGGGAAAGAGAGGGGCTTGAGGTGAGAATAAGTAAGGGAGTCTGTGTTTATTGCATCTTGCGATTGTTGTCCGGGGTGCCACACCACTCATCAGGGACTTTAAAGTGATCCTAAGCGTTAATTTAATTGTGTTTAGAATTTGAAACTGTGATTAGTCTTCAGTGTTAGAGTAGGGTAGGTGAGCAGACACTGGAGAGAGGTGTTGAAAGCGAGTGTCACTTAGTAAAAGTAGATGCCCTGACAACAAATTAGGATCAGGATGTGTCAGAATTCTCATCTTTGGGGACTTGTCAGTACGGAGAGTTTCTCAGACAAACCTGAGCAAATGTATTTGGCTGGCAACAGTTTTTGTTGGTGTTACAAGAGTACCTTCCCTATTTCTTTTATACTGTGTGCCATTTATAAGCCATAAATGTGCCTCATGATTGTTCTCCTCTTCCTCTTGGGACAGACTATTTGAAAGGGCACAGCTTTTAGACATTCAAGGTTCATAATTGCAAATTAGCACCAATCTTTATGCACAGAGTTCTATTTTTATCACTAAGAAAAGTGTGATTATGTGACGTGAAATCTCAGGTTTTTACTATACCAGACTCTGGATGCTGTAATTAATGTAAAGAATAGTTAATACAAAGAAATCTACTATGTATGTATAGTACTGCACTTTAATTAGAATTTTAAAAATGCACTAATGTCACAGGAATCATACTATTACGTGGCAAAACCTTCACACATTTGTTACATTGTTTTGTCTTGTTCAAAAACTTAATGCTTACAGCAAAAAGGACAGCAAACTTTTTAATTGCAGGGGGGCATTATTGTTTACTAATAGTGGATGTGAGTCAAAAATCCTGAATTCAAGTCTCAAATTTTGGAAACTTCAGTTTTTGGTCATTGAACTATTTTAAATTTAAATAGTAAATTAAATAGTAAACAAGCTGTACCTGAACTGTAGGCTCCATGGTAACTAAAAATACTGCAAAAATGTAATGAGGACCAGCTACAGCATTAAAAAAGTACTCTAGCTAAAATAGCCAAGCTGTTTTTAATGTAACACCAAAAATTCCAGGAAATAGCAAGGTCAGTGAGCCAAGAGTAAATCAGTATTGAATACACTTCTTGCTGCACCAGAAAAGACACTCCAGTGTGGACTTAGATCAGAAGGTGATTGTGCAGCATTGCAGCAAAAGTGTAGCATGTCAATTTTGGGGTTTCATAATAATTTTTGTAAATTACTAGAATTTCACAATAATTTTGTAAATTACCATGAAAGAGTTCATAAGAGTCAAATGTTTGGACACAACATACAGGAATTAAAATGTATCTGATAGGAGAAATCTGCTGATAGTCCAGTTACCAAAAAAGCACAGTGAAAGTATTTTAGACCGTAAGCCTGTTTAGGCGCTAAGCTTTGGGTTCCTTCACCCAAAATACTGATATTCCATAATTATTTTGAGCAGTCCTAAGAGTATTCCAAGTTGTGCAGGGTGGAGGTGGCTGTGCTGTCCCAGCTCATGGCTGTCTCAGAGCTGGCATTCTCCTGGTGAATCACCCCTGCGTTGGATGCTGTCTGCTCCCACAGTGTCTGACTGGAGGACTCCAGCCTGTCTTGCAGGATAATTTCAGACCCCTTTACACATCTGAAGTGATCATACTCTGGCCCCAGATCTTCCTAACGTGAGTCTTGCAAGTTGTCTGTGATGTGCTAAGCCAAAAGTAGCCGAGAAAATTGTCGATGTGCAGTGCTTTAGGATAAATAATGTTCTTTATTTTACTGAAAAGAGTAGCTCTTTATAGAATTTTCACTCTCCCAGAAAATTAGGTTGCAGACAGCTGAATTTTCTAGCAGTTATGCAAATTTGTGAGAGAGATTGGACTTAGTAATGCTGATCAAGTAATGAAGCAACACAAATATTATTTTTCTCGGGTTTCTCAGGTTTTGGAGACATGGCAGAAATGCTAATCTGACCACCCTCCAGAAGTGCTGTGTGGTCCCACAGAGCAGAAGGGCTCTCAGGGACACGTTTCAGGGATCGGGGGAAGCAGAAATTTATTTGGGTGAAGGGATGATGAGAATCCAGCTGGGTCAGGTGGGAAGGACAGGGACTGGCTCCTCCTGGATGCTGAGGGACTGCTTGGTGGTGGCCTGGGCTAGAACTGGGACAGGAACCTGAGCCCTGCTGCTTGTCTGAGTTCCAGTTCTCTCTGAGCTCTACATCTCTGCTTCGCCAATGAGGAATCTTCAGATACGTAAGGCAAATGTGAATTCCTGTGTATTGTCCTGATACTAAAACCCACTGGATTGATATAATCACACCAGTCAGAGTTAAGGCAGGGTCATGATTTACTTCAGATGATTCCATGAAACTTCTGTTCATCTGCGCACATAATTGAAAGCCAGGCCCCTTTGTAAATGACATTTTAAAGAGTCTGACATTTAGTCAAGGTGACCACCAGCTGGTAACTTTTGGAAAAATCAGTAATGCAAATAGTGATCTGTTAGGAGAAGTACCACGGTGAGGTCGTTTTTAGAATAAAGCTCATTCTACTTGCATCGTTGTCATCCTCCCCCCGCCCCTGCTTTGCAAAAAGGGAAAAAGTCCCTGCTTTAACTACTCTGTGCTCTGTGTGACACTGCAGTGACTGCTTGTACAGGCAGGCTGCCAGTCAGAGCTGGTATTTGGCTGTGTTAGTGCAGGACAGCAGTCTGGTTTTAAGCTTGCATACTTGTTTTTTGTTAGCAGCAAAGCTGTCAGGATAATAAATGAAAGCAAGGCTCGTGATTTTGAAATGGATGGTCTGAATCACGTATCGGCAGGCATTCTGTTAATATGGTTATGCTATTTAACAAGACAGTCTCCAGTCTCGCAAACAAGGATGTGTTGCTTTTGTTTCCAAAAGTTAAAGCCTAGATAAAACAATATTTAAGCAAGGAAGAAGATTAAAAAATACTGTAGAGCGTATAAATAATTCTGATTTTTCCTACTGACAAAATACTTGATCTTCAAATAGAAGTCATGCTTGAATTCCAGTTTGTATTTTTGTAATAACATATTTTAGTGCCACTGCAATGTTAAACGCAAGTTTGTTCTATACCATCTACAAGAAGCCCCTTTCTGAAAGGAAGGAATCTTTTACAGACTCATGTGAGACAATGCATCTGTGCTAAGTTCTTTAGCAGCATTGGACAGTTCCACTCATGATGCAAAAATGTGGAGCTGAGAATGACAGAATACACTGAGAATGAAGCTAAAACATGTAGGAAATGTTGTCTGTTGTCTCAGGTTCTATTAAGAGGAGCACTATAAAAATTGAAATACTACATTTAATATACCTGCCGTTACAGTGCACACAGCAAAACAGGCAGCAGGAGAGATTTGTGCAGGAAGACGCCCTGGAGGATGCCCATCTTTTCTGAACTTTATCAAAACCAAGAGATTCCATAGGTGTCATGGAAAGACAGAAGGCGGCTCACCAGACCTGCCATGTCCTGATGCCCAGGGGAGCACCCTGCTGGCTTTGCAGTCTGGTGGGCAGAGCCCTCGTGCAGGCTCTGCTGTTCCAGGAGGAGAGCTTGTCCCACCGCTGCCTACAGACGTGTTCCTGAGCGTGGGAATGGCTCCGGGCATCCTGTGCCTTTGTGTTCACAAACACACATCACAAAGTGAAACACACAAGTGGTCCTAAGCATTTGTTGGCTGGTTTTTTTCACTGTTAGTTCTGTTTCTAGTTTTTTGTTTGTTTAGGTTTTATTTGTTGGGGATTTTTGAATCTGTGTAGTGCCAAAAAGGCTTCACAATGGCCATGATTTTGGCATCTCTTTTTCCAGAAGTCATGAACACAGGAAACTTGGTTTTTTGCATACTGCTGCTACTCAGAAAAAAGAAAGCTGACATTAGCATCTGATGACTGATCTTGAAAGATGAGAGAAATCACATAAATATTCATTGTGGAACTGTAATAGCTGGGTTCACTGTGTTGGATGATCACACTCTTGTATGAGTGTGTTTTCTTCTATATGGAGACATTAAGATACATATAAAGATAGTAAAAGGTCAAGCAATTTCTTAGCACAGCAGGCAGACTCTCAGCCCATGAAAGTGGAGTTTCAGGACCTGCTTCCATAGTCTTGGCTCATGTAAGCCGGGAGAAAGAGTCATTTGACCAGATTTTGCCATGGCAAGACCAACAGTCTCTTCAAGTGCGTGAATGTCTTCTGGGGAGTGTTGTCACTTCTTGAAACTGGATTGGAAAAGATAGAATATGACTTCCTCAGTAGATGGACACCCTGGAGGTGATTCAGCTTGTCACACCAGATAAGATATGTCCTTTGCCTTTGTATTAAAGTTCATCTATATTTATTCGACTCAGATAAAACTAGACAAGGAAAGTTTTAAAAAACACACCAAACTCAAACAACTCAGCCTAAATGAAAAGCTCTGTCATGTGCCACAGTGGATAACAATATTTAATATCCATGTCAAAATCTTTATTTTGAAATTTAAGAAGAAAAGATCATGACTATAAATGCAGTGGTAAAGGCAGTAAGTTTATTTTCCTTTAGTCTTTAGTATTGTAGCACTGCTCCGGTTCTGTGATAGTCTCTAAATAGTTGATGAAGACGGTAATTCCCTGTTTATTGAAAGGCAAAACTGAGCCTTGTGTATTAACTACTTTTCCCTTCTCATTTTACATTTGCACCAACAATGTTTGGGAGCTGAGGAGTCCAGTAAGAGTTTTGAATAATACAGTTCTGTTTCTTTTTCCTGCCATAAAATGGCAAATAACTTTCTCTAAGCATCCTGTAGATTTAATAATATTTTTCTTAGCACTTGTTCCCTGCCTTAAATCAATGTATGCTGATTTCTACATTCCTTTAGCAGGCTTTTGTCTTTCCCAAGGTTCTTTTTCACTGTGAATTGGAGTTCATCCTGGTGTCTGACATTTCTATTAGCAGAGGTCTATTGCACCAGGTACCTCTTCTCACCAACATCAGTGGCCCTGCCTGGAGTCAGGTTGTTCTTTGGCCTCTGTCCCCGTGTCTGGTTTTCCTCACACTTTTAATTTGTGCCTATAGGTGTCACAGAGAACAGTTAATGCATAAGTACTAAGACATGTTAGTGTTCATATAGATTTTACAGCACATGTCCAGCTGCATACAGTTTTAAATGAAAAATTCCCAGTCCATGATAATTAATTATATCCACAGCAACAGTTTTTATATTCTTTGAAGAGCAGTTGAGTGAGAGTAAAGCCTTTGTGGCCTTTGAGGTGAACAAAGCCATTTTCATCAATAACACGCTCTTGTGCCACCCCTTCTGATGGCTGGATTTGGAGACCTCTATAAATAATGATTAGATGATGCCCATCAGCCCAAACCATTCTGTGTTTCTGTGATGAAGTACAATTTGCTGTGTAATCTTCAGTGTCCTTTTTAAACACAGAGCTGCGGGCTATTGGGAGGTAGATTGTTTACTGAACTTTTTCTCCTCAGCACTCTGTAATTATTTTTCCATTGGCACTTTCAGTCACAAACTGCTATGTTTTGTGGTGCTCTGTCATCAGAAGGATCAGCCCTCCTCCAGAAAGCCTGATGATTACTATTTCCTAGAATGCATTGCAGATAAAAGAATGTAATTGCTTCAGACTGAAAAGTTAACCCTAACAAATATCATCTTTTATCAATGATAACAACAAGTGAAATAAAGAAGGATGGGAAGAATTTTCTTGAGAATATGCAGGGTGTGTTTTAATTGTCTGTGACAGGCTGAACCCGAGGCTGGTCCTGACCCTTTTTTAATCTATTTATTCATAGGAGACTAGAAAAGAAAAGTCATGATTTCCCAAAGTGGTACCACATGCTTTGGGACAGTGTGGTTTTGTTTGGCTTATCTCATGAATAAATTTTCATCATGAAATATCTCGATCAGGTTCAGACACACACATTTATTTGCTGATGATCTAGTCTACTACTATACAAAATTCAACTCCTATTAGTCTGCAGATGAACTAGATCTATATGGTAAAATAATTATGGTCACAGAGAGATACTGTATAAAAAGGGCTATTTTTTTATGCTTTTCTAAGGGTAGCTGGGTGATGTGGAAAGGATGATTTGTGAGCTTGATGCAATAAGCAGTGGCTTGAAGGCTTAAGAGACTAAATAATGCATACAGGATGCAAAATTATTTGAGGGAAGAAGGAGAAGAAATTGCTTTAAGATTTTATATAACTTCCAGTAACACACTAGTCTTGCAGAATAGATTACTCCCTTTTACTAACTTGTCAAATGTATAAATTAGAGAAACAGCTGGAGAAATTCCACAGCAATATTACAGTGCTCTCATCCATACTTTCTTACTAAAAAGAACTTATGTAAGTTTTTATTGATTCTTACTGGGACAGCTGTCTTGTTCAGCCTCTATTTTTATTAGGCAAATACCAGGTATTCTAGATACCAACCATCACTTGTGGACTAAATCAGTGTTGTATTTTCATTTCTGAAATCAGTTCCTGTATCCTTAATGACTTTATTTCTTAGATTAACTTCTTTTTCCCAGTCAGCAGCTTTCTGAAATGGAAAATATTTAAGATGTTATTTTGCTTACACCATCTTTTGCCATCAATGTTATTCTTAGAGATCGTAGAAACCATGTTTTTCATCATTTATAGTGTCCTTTTGATGGACTTTTTAATTGCGTTTCAATTTCTGCATATTTCTGATTACTGCAAGCAAAACTCATACGGTTTGGTGGTCTTTCCATTTTCCGATCACTGTCACAGAATCACAGAAGGGTTTGGTTGGGAAGAAACCTTTAAATATCATCTCATTCCAACTCCCCTGCCGTGGTCAGGGACAAGAAATGCCCTGATCAGGTATCTGTGGGCAGATGAGCACAGCCAGAGCATAACTTTTGTTGCCACCATAATGCTCATGGCCTTTAGGGACACTGTTTATTAAACTCATTAACCAAAAGACCTGTAAGCTTTATCCCAGGCAGTATTTTAGGTGTTGAAGGGGGAATGCAAATTTAAGAAAATTTAATGTTACTCTATAGCCATTATTTAAAACAAATAATTATTTTTACACTAGTTAAAGTTTTCTTCTTAAGAAATTTAGAATGAGAACTAGTATTGTATAATAGTATAGTAGTAGTATATGTATATGTATAATATGTATAATTGGAGGAGTATGAGTAAAAAATATATTAATCTGTAAATATCTTAAACATATATTTAGGCTTTTCCTCTATATCTTTTTGGGATCTCATGAGGTGCTATACTATGCCCCAGATTTTAAAGAGACCTTTTGTGTTAAATGAGATAATACAGAGTGGAGGACATACATAGCATTTTAGGTAACCTACTCAGGAATTTCTGATATTTATGTTCAGTCATAATCCTCAGATTTTTAAGTGAAAAGCTCAAAATTTCACAGGAAGTCTTACCAGAGTTCTGTGCTAAACAGAACTCTCAATGTCCTGTGGAGTAAGTAGAAAAGCTTCCTTTTAGTTTTCTTGTCCAATGTTACTGAAATCAGAGGGACTAGAATATATAGCTTTCAGAGGCAGGGGCCAAGCCGTGCTGTACCTTCCCCTTTTTACCAGGTACATAATGCCCAAGATGATACGCAGCTTTCCCTCCTATCAAATTGGCTTTACACAACTGTGAGGGGCTGGGATGTTGTTTCAACTTCCCTACCAGAGTGGCTTACCCCACTGAAATGCTATTTTAACTACGGAACACTCAGATCTCTTTCTCTAATGCACGAAAAATATGTCCAATGTACTGGTCAGCTGGGGCATTTTGTAGCAGATTGTTTTGGGGGTTCTTTTCCTCCTCTAATTCAGGCAGTGCTATAAGTCAGAGAAATGACTAATCAATTTCATCTGATTTTAGCTTTCTGTTTGCTTTACTATGTTTATTTTTGATAGAACAGCCTCATGCATAGGATATAATTTGAAGGTGCTATGAATGCTTATTCAGTCAGATATAGACAATAAAAGTGCACAGAGTAGCATAAACCAGGCAAACTTTCATTTTCAGATTTATACCACTGATATAAATTTCAACAGCATGTAAATGATTTGTAGATTCTGTGTTAGAATTCAAGCAAATGGAGTTATGTGTGAAACTTCTGGGTAAGACAAACCTTATCTATCCAGAGGAACTTCAAAAACCCTGTGCTTGACTGCAGGAATTTGTGCTCTGACTCTGATGCACTTGCTGTTGTCTTACTTTTTGAACTTTCCTCCTCTGACTGAAACAGATTGATCCAATCAAGGAGTAAGATACTATTGTTAATATTTAATCATTATTAGATATCCAGTATATTATTTGAAACAGAGATGATAACTGGCCAAGAGTAAGCACCAAGCACAAGTGGGTTGCTGTTCCCTAGGTGCCTTCTGTGGGACAGCCATTCCTGTTTCACAGATGGGGCACTACAAGGAAAAATCAGCATTTTCCAAAGTCAGAATGTGTCAGCTCCCCCGTATTTGATGAGAGAAGATTTCTAAAAATGAGTTAATAGTAGACTGAGGGAACAAAGTGCTAAGCAGTTTTTGCTTGGAAGCTGAGGTACCTCAGGCTTCTCAGGGCCATGTGCTTTTACTGATGGTGCTCCATGCAGCAGCAAAGAATGAATATATTGATAATCCAGTTTGCTGCCTCTCCTCCTGGTTAGTCAAAGCTGCATGATGCTTTTTAACAGTGTGAGATAGGGAAATAGTATGAAACATTAAATTTGAAATTCATAATGTCACAGTAAGACACAGCCTGCAACAACAGGCTCTAATTTAGATGCTAAACTGAGGAAATAATTTTGAGAATTTTAACTCAGTGGCTAAACAGCCAGGGAAATATTGGGGAATCACTTCACTAGAAACAGTGCTAGATGCTAATGGAAACTGCACACTGTATTTAAGAAAGTTTGCCCAAATAAGACAAGACTGCATTTTCAATTCCCTTTTTCTCGATAAAGGGAGAGGAAGGAAGGTCCATATACCCACAGAAACTTTGTCAGTGTTTCTCTACTGATACAAAAGTAGAAAGTATTTCTACTTATCTGTTGGCTAAGCTCACGTTCTCCACTCTGAGCTGTGAAAATACCAGAACAAAGATTACTCAAAATAAATACACATCACAACCCAAAGCTGGGTAACCATCTTTTCTGTTAGAGTAACATCTAAAATGAAAAAAATGAAGTCAAATGTCTGTAGTAGGCACATAAAAGATACTACTGTAACTGGATTGCTACTGCAAGGAAAGAAAAGTGGTTTGGATTTGCACTGAAGTGCTTTTTCTTTTCTTAAATGGAAAAGAATGTGTTGTTTTAGGATGCTAGGAGGCATTTCTGTCCTTCACACGATATCCTGCGATACTTCTGTGTGCATCAGTGGTTGTTGCTGCTTGCTTGGTGGTGAAATGGCTCCTAACTTCACTTGCTTTGCCATTACAATGGTTTTTGCCTTCTCATATTTTTAAATGTAAATGAGAAAATAAATTTTAAACTGAAAAAGGATGTGTGTAACTCAGACTTCAGGCTTAGCACACTGAGCAGGACTGAGTGCTTCGTATATAAGGAATAGAACTCTGAAGTTCAACCTTCCCTCTTCCTTCCTCCCAAGCGTGTTACACAATATTTTGCTCTTTAGTGTTATTCAAGATGAGGTTTATAAAATGGCTGATAGCGTAATTAGGTGTTCTTAAGAAATGAAAATATATAATGAAAGCTAAAACTAAACTAAAAGAAAATTAAAAAGTGGAAAGGAGTGTAATATGGAAATAACTCGCAAAAAACAAGAACAAATTTTTCTTAAAAGCAGAATGTCTGCTATTCAGCTGTTCTAATGGTGTGCTTTTAAATATATCAAGGAACTGAACTAAAAAATGCCTGTACTTCTAAACCTTTTGCAGTCAACTCACACTGGTGCTTCAAGATCCTCAAGAAGAGTTCCAGACTGATGATAGTGCGTTAAATCTTGTCTCAGTAAAAGCCACATATTATCCAGCCTGAATACAACAGTAAGATGAGGTGTAGAGCGCAGGCGAAGCAGAGAACCTCGTCTCAATTTTCCATGTGCATCCTACAGTGCTGAACTCAGCTGCAGGGCCCTGCTGTTTCTGCCACACCTGATAATGGGCTGCTTTCTCCTGGCCCAAGGAAAGAATTGGGGCTGGTGGCGTTGGCTAATTGGTACACAGTGCAGTAGGATCAGTAATTCTGTGTATTATAGAAGCTGATGCAGTTGTGAGACTTGGTTTTAGTGAGAGATTGGTGATCTCGCACTTCTCATTGTAACTTCACTGCAAGGTTCTTCGGTGATATTTCTGTATCTTTATTTAGTGGGTTCTTGCTTCTCGTGTGGCAATAACCTGCTGCACATATCTCCCCTGACCCCTGCTCTAGTCCTCAGACCCTTCGATGGCCACTTGCACCCTTGTGTAAGCCACGAAGCAGATGACGCACAGCCAGGCTCGCTGCACGCTGCTCTGCTCTATGGCGGCAGGATTACAGCGGCTGACTTGTTTCAGCTTATCAGTGAAGAAATCCTATACATCACTGACTGGGGATAAAAAAGGCATAAAGAGGAAATAATTGTGCAGGGTAAAAAAGTGTGCAGAGCAAACTCTTACTTTGCAAAAGTATGGTAACACATAAACCTGTAGTGAGCTGATTTGGTGTGAAAGAACCTGGGGAGAACTGGCCTTACATATTTATGACTTGAGAAAGCACTGGCTCTCCCAGTGAATATAAATGTGAATATAAGTGAGGTCCTTAGGAGAACTTAAGGGTTGGAATTTCTGCAAGAGTTTCATTATATTTAATCCAATTTCTCTTCAAGGCAGGGTCTTTTCTAAATGTTGGGCCGTAACAGATGATTCTATCTACAACCTCTGGCAGATCTAAAGAATAAAAAACTTGCAGAAAAACAACTCAAAATCCTTAAACATACTGATAGATGTCCAGTCCTAAATGAATGCATAATGCAGTATTTTAGACTAAAGAAGTAAAAATGTTTTCCAAACTCGTTCTCAGCCCTCATCTAAAACTTTCAGATGAGCACTGAGCATGGTGATCCCAGATCGCAACAGTGGGTTGTAATTTAATTGTGAAATGTAAAAACCTTTCTAGAAATTTTTTTTTCTACTACTTGTAATATTGTTCTCATTCAGATAGGGCCAGATTCCTCAAACTCAGCTATCACAAAATAACTTTCCTTCCCTCAGGAAGGAGAAAGAAAAGCAAGAAATTTCTTCCTCTACTGTACTATACTCCTTAGTTGTCAAAGCAATGCTGTAATACAAATTCATAGTGATTTTAGACCCTGTACCTCTTAATGTCCCTGTATTTAATTTGTGTGTTTCTTTTACTCCCTCTGAAACCAGGGATAAAAGGCAAATTCTCAGTGTCTGTGGGATTCAGCAATATTGTGACCTTATTCATGGCTAGAGCTGGTCATGTATTTCTTTTACAGTCCTGTAGTGGCCTTATTGTTGATTTCTGAAAAACAGTGGCTCTGTGGACAAATTATCCATGTTAGATGTGTAAGAATTATAGTAGGGACATGGTAGATACTAAAAATGTAATTTCTTAATAGTTGCTAGTTCAATGAGGATTTAAATCTATTTTAAAAATTTGAATGCCCTAATCTCCTTAATTGGTTAGGAAATTTGGTCTTTTTACTCTCCCTTTTTGGGTAGTTTTTGGCACAGCTGAATGTATCTGGAAAAAGAGAATCTATGAGCAGGGAATGCATCATTTGGATATAAAACACTTGCCTTCTGGATCTGCAAGCCAATAAATAGTGGGGATGTAATGATCTCCTAAGCTGAGCATTAGTACGCTCCCTGCTTTGGATAAGATGCCCAAAGAGCTTTTGCTGGCAGGCGTCACTCAGGAGAGGAAGAGTTGGCTCTCTGCTTTCTGAAATAGATTTGTGATGTTGTTGCTTTGCCGCATTCTACCCTTGTCTCCTAATTTGTTAGTGATTTATACCTTAGCCATGCTGGTGTGGGTTTTTTCCCTGTTGAACCCCAGAGCAGGTACCCGTGTCCCTTCCAACCGTTCTGCCTGTGAAGTGGGTTTTATCTCTGTCTTGTGTGGCTCTGGCCCTCAGGCTCCCCCACAACTTTCTGACAGCACAAGGGTTTCTGTGGATGGCTCAGACAAAACCTCAGACTGGGGCTTTGGATCCTTGGAAGATGGACAGTACTGGAGGATGTGGAGCTTCCTGATGTACGACTTCTTTCCTGTCAGTAGTCAAATCTCTTATCTGAAGTGCACTAAATCAAAATGTTGGAAAATCTGCAAGTTTTCGTGTTTCTCACACAGATTGTGTAGAAATGAGATTAAGGGTATGAAAATGGGTAGAAAACTTCTTTTCACTTTCACAGATATGATCATGTGCAATATTTGGTATTCAGAAACTGCAGTGAAGCTGATATCCTGTGGGATGCTTATCATGTTTTACCTGACTTTTTTTAACCTAGCTGAACTTTTCTGGAAACAGCCTTGGCTTATAAGACAGTTTATTGTACTTTATACTTGAATAAAATTCAGTAAGTGTTTAAAGATGTTTTCCAAATTGAAGAGATTCTTGGACTGATGTTAATTATTGCCTATATGTGTTAAAAGTTCAAGAGGGCTCTAAGAATTGTTAAAACCCATAATTGGAACATAATCAAGCATCAAATGTGTGATCTTCTATTACAGGTGCTTTCTAGTAAAAAATCAAATTCTAGTGTGGTGTGGTTGAAAGTCAGCGACTCAGAACTGACTCGATGATGCCTTCAGATCACCTCAGTTCAGGAAGGGTTTTCAGGCCAGAAGACTCCATGAATATACGACCAGAGTTTCCAGCCCCAGGTTTGAGGATGGGGTAAACTTTATCTGTTTGAGACTTGAAGGAAAAGTTACTGAGATCCCAAAGTTGCATGGGATCCATATTTTCACTCAGGTTGTGTGACTCTGGCTTTTACCTAGAGCATTTTTGCCTTTTTTGTCTTGTGCTGCACCTGACCTTCTGTCTTTGTTATATTCTTCAAGCTTTAAAATCTTTGTGATTCCTCTGTATTAATTTTATATATTAAAGTTATGCAGTCCTTTAATATCCACATTATCAATTTAATAGAGATCTTTTTAATCCCAAATTTCCCACACTGATTAAATAGTAGTTGTTCCAAATATTTTTGCAGTACTACTTATTTATAACTGTAGATATGTGGCGGGAGCTGTAATGTGTATTTCTGGGAGATTAGTGCTGGCTGGTCTGAGGTAACTTAGTAAAACTGTTCCTTTGAGGTAACTGTTGGTTTTGGTCAGTACTTTGTAGTTATTATAGCTATAAAAGAGCCTTATATTTAGAAAAACAGTTCAATTAACTAATGGAAGAAAAATTACCCATACTGCTGTATGCTGGTTCACTTCAGCATGTTTAAAAGCAGTTTCTCCTGGAGATATCTTGGAAAAGAGCTGTGACAAGTCTGGAAAAAAACAGAGGAACGGAGGAAGCAGTTACAGCAAGGATGTACCATAGAACAAAGAACAAGAGGGAAAGTAACAGAGAAATTTTTTTTTCCCTTAAAAGCATTGAGTGGGAAGTTGGTCAGTATTACACTGCAGCTGGGTGTGCTGGTGTGTGTGTGCTGTTACCGTGAATGTTTTCGGTTGAGAAGATGCAACTAACAGAGGTTTCCCTTCTTGCTTTGGTGTCAAGATAATTATTATGGTAAGGTCCAAAGACCCAGTGCTGAGTCAGGAAGTCTATGACTTTCAAATACATCCATCGTTGCTAACAGTTTGTTGTTCTATATCCTGTCGTCATTACAATGAGCTTGTGAGAAATTGCTCTTGCCTTTTCTGCCTTTTGACGGTAGCCTTCTTTTGAGTCGTCACTCAGTGTTGAGTGGAGTGATATTGTCTACTTCACATTATTCTCCAGTCTTTTCTCTATACCAAAGTACAGTAAGTCTCGCCAAAAAGTTTCTGATAATGATGTGTAACAAGTTCAATTAAAGAGCAACACAGGCAGCACCCGAGAATGTTTTTGGATGCACGTGAAAGCTTGAAGAAAATCCCCCAAACCATTTTACTTTCTCTTAGGTACTGAACAGGCTGCTGGATGTCCAGGTCAGCAGCCCCCATAAGGTAGAATTGACCAAGATTCTGCTATCTGCTGACTTCTAGTTCTGTATTGCATAACTAATAGACTAAGCTGTAGAGACCCTGTGATTGGAGAGTATAAGGGACCCATGTGTCCTCAGATAAATAAGGTCATAGCCCTGGAGAATGTTCCGTACAAGAACAAACATTTTTAAATGAAACTTTGAGAAGTCAGTATGGAGTCTAAAGAAGCAGCTTTTCTCTGTTGGTGATTAATTTTGCTGCAGGCATTCTGTATCAGCCACAGTTTTCCCAGCGTGTTGTGAAAGAAATGGAGGTCTACACTGCAGTTCCTGAAGTGACAAACAGTCCCTAAAATGAGAGGTGGTGATGTGTAGAATGGTCTTCATCTCATATAAAAATAATTTTTTTTCCTTCAAAACTTTGGAGGAAAGATTTTGAATCTTGTGCTGGTCAACAATAAAGCTGTCTTTACTTGGTTTTTTGAGGAGGGATATATGAGTATCTGAAAAGCATTCTAGTGTTATGTGATTAATAATCGGGTAAGGTTAATGAGTAGCATCTGTTCTGCTAGAACAACAGCTTAATAAAGGTGTCCGCTGTTGAAGATGAAGGATGTTTGCAGGTGAGTGGCAGCAGTAGTTGTTGAGGGCTGAACCAGCTATTAGTTTCTTAAAAGGGGATTCTGCTTTAGAGAAACGAGCAAGCTTCACTGATTAAGAGTAGATTCTGTCATTTCCCTATGCTAATGTATCAGCACATCAGTTTGACACTTTGGATTCCATCTAGACTCACACAAAATGAATGAGCAGAATTTGCTAGTCATTTTAAGCTCAGTGGATCAGCTTGAATATTTGACAGGTCTGATCAGCTCAAATTTTACATGAGGTTGCCCCAAGAGTTAACTGAGTGATACTGTTTCCCATTCTGTTATCGCAGCGGCATGAGCTGAGTTTTCTGAAAAGCTCTCGAGTGGCGGTCTCGGGTTGTGCCTTGCCTCGCACTGGCTCGGGCAGTGCTGACGCAGAGCTCAGCGATACTGACAGCAAGGCTGAGCCCGCTGCCGGAGGGGCCGGGGGCGAGCAAAGCAGACACATCCTGCCCCTGAGTGGTGATGGAGATGTGCTGCAGCCTCATTACTGTAATTAGTGCCTGCGCTGTAACCGGGGGCCCTGATGGCTTCTCCAGGTGGAAGAGTTGGTTATGGCTGTCCCTAATTACCACTTCCCCCTTTGCAATCGCTACTTTTGGCAGACAGTGCCTAGTTACTCTGGTTCCTTCCATCCTGCATTTCTTGTTCTCTCCTGTCCATATCCAGACGCACTGATTCGGTTATCTTCATACACCTTTGAACCTGCAGAAGGAGGAGCAGCCCTGGCTCAGGGTATTTCCCTTTCACGTCACACAGTGGCCACGTTTTTCTTTGCACAAGGTGTTGGCTCTTGCTTACCCAGCTTTGAAGCCGGTTGCTTCTCTTTATTATTTTTCTACCTCTTTCAGAAGAAAACCAGTGTAACATTTCACAAGATACCTGTAAGAAATAAATGAGTAGCACCTTCTGACTTTATGCAGATGTGAGCCGAGTGCATCTGGAAAGTGGCTGTTGCAGACAAAGCACCCACCTACAGAAGGAGGCCATTTCTGTAAAGTACTATGCTGGTAGGGAAGCCTTTTCTCTAAAAAGGAGATGGCTCTGGAACTGTGTCCTGTCATCCCAGTATCAACTGTTGCAAGTATTTCGTGTAACTACTTTTTAATGCTCCAGTGATGTAAGATTCATCTTTGGTTTGAGTAGGACAGCAGGGCTCTTTTCTTTATGAACTGTTCCTGCAGCCACAGCAGAAACTTACAATCCCTCAGACCTCTCTTTTACCACACCCGTTTATTCAAAAGACTCCTTCATGCATATTACCACGTAAACAATAAGGAACCATTTCACTTTTTCTCTAACCTGCCATGAGAAAACCTCTCCAAGAAATGATAAATTCCACTGCAACCTATGTTTTGCAAGCTACAATCAATTTCTAGCTTTGTTTCATTATGTAGATAATTTTTCTTAACCCTCAATAGTTCCAGACTAAAAAGCAGGAAAGCCTTAGCAACTCTTCCTGATGTTTTTTGTAGCTCAAAAATTTTGAGTGATGTAAAGATATTTCTTGTGCTGTGAGTACTGTTGGGTGTTATTGTAACCATGGAAGCTTTATGTTAATCATAGATTAGTTTTTACTATGTATGAGTTCATTGTAACAAAATCTTCATTTCAGACAACTTGTTAAAACCCTGCATTTTAATTCAATGATCCATTCTAATTTCTAGCTTGATTTTTATAGCTTCTTTCTGTAATTATATTCACAAATATGCCAAAATATGCACATTAATCTTAATCATTTCTGTTAATGAGTTACAAATTTTATTTCATATCATGGCTAGGTACATATCACAGTGCTGTTCTGCCTGTTCACAGGTGCTTCCTGGAGCTACTCAGAGCTTTTAACAGAGGATGCTCTCTTAACTTCATTACCAAAACAAACGCAGGGCTTGTTTTGCACAAAATTTAAATGAACGGTTCTGTTCAAGCTGAAATTAAAAAAAAGGGGGGAGGGGGGAGGGAAGAGTACAAGAGTACAAGAAATGCTAATGCTGAAACAAAACATGTAACAAACAGCAGATGAAAGGAAGACTTATTTTCCATCATCAGCACAAAAGACAAAGGAGTGAGGAGGCAAGCTTGAATAGCTCTGTGCTTGATGGTAAGATGCTGGGGGTTGAGGGAATGCTCTCTGCCTTTGTGAAACAAAAAAAGAAATTTACTAAAATCCAGCTCAATTTCATAGAAATTGCTGGTCCTAAGACACAGTCATGTGCAATATTAATTTGCAAGAACTAGAGACAGTATCCTGTGAACCCTGAGCAGTGATGCACATGAATAGGAAAACGATGAGGATTTTGAAGGATAGTGCTTATAAATTTGTTATAGATTAGGTTTAGTTGTGGTAGACAACAGAAATCTAAATAACACTTTGCATATGTATTATCTCCCTGAAAATGGACACCTTCAGAGTGGAGTCAAATACAAATTTGTGAATAGAAGACTGCAAGATTTTATTGTGCATTTCCTGGAGAGATGTTAATGCAATCCAGGTATTGAACAGAGTTGGGAAATCGACTGGTTTAGATTTAACATTTCACCTTGGATACAAAGCATTGTAGGACTTCTGTATTTTGTTTTAGCTGTTCAGAGATGCTTTAGACCAGAAATCTGCAACTTTTTTCATTTGAACTATATAGAAAGTAGTTTCCTGCAAATTTTTGGTGTAACTCAAGGCATTTGAATATAATTGGAATTTTTAGTGGTGAACAAAAGCAAGAAATACTTGTGCTAATCAGTAAAATGCTTTTATCTTACATTCCATACTTCATGCATGATTCAGTCTATCATATCTTCTGTTTAAATTTTTATCACACATTATTATGTATGCTTATAAAACAGTACTCACTGCGCTCAACAGATACTTCTTAATAAAAGCTTGTAAGTAAGAAAGAAAAATACATTGATAATGTAGCCACCCAAACTGCAGTTGGTGAAGCAAACAGGAAAGATTTTCCTCACAGCTTAAGATAAAAGCTTTCAAGAGCACTGAGAAAATACTCCCAGCGTCCAGACTCTGAGAAAGAGCTCTCCCTGGAGACACAAAGTTTCAGGCCTTTGTTCCAAGTCCAAGGTGTTTTGGACTCCTGGTGTTTTGGAATTCCTTTGGGTCACATTTTCCTTTTCTTTAAAGAAATAAGGCAGGCAGGAAAACTGTGTTTACTGTCTGTAGTCAAGACATTTGCTTATCAAAGATATGTGAAATACTGCTGCTTACGACAAGGTTTTCTATTTTAACCGCTCGTGGTTTTGTTGGCATTCATCTACAAGACAGGCAGCTGGCTCTGGCAGTTAATGCCTTTCTCTACCTGAGGGAAGAAGTCCTAGTACCCAAATGTTGCCATAAGCATGGGCTTTGACTGACTTTTACTTTGATGAGAAGCTCCCTTGCTTAATGAGAGATGTGGGTCTTTTTTGAGCAAAGCCTTACTTCCAAGATTCTGTGAAAACCCCATTAAACCTGAAGAGGCAAAGCAGCGGAACAACAACAGCTGTTCTCAGAAAGTGCTGTGTGCTAGGAGCTCTTACTGGAAATTGAAGGTCAAGAAAAATAACTCTGTGTTCACTTGCTGTCGTGTGTGCTTTCCCTCCAATGTAAGTGAAGGAGTTTGTCACGCCTATTGCACTGCAGAAAGTAAATAAGCTTGCCAGAATATTATGTCTAACGACATTATTTGCAGTTAGAATTTAAGAGTTTGTTATGGCAACAACAAGCAAACATAATCTTTTACAAAAAATGTGATATCAAAGGTATTGTAGTACCCTCAAAAGGCATGGGAAACTCATTTTTGCCTTTTGGCTGAGCACTGCAGGAGAGAGAAGAGGGGATTGCAGAGACCGGTCTGGAGAAAATAAACACAGCGCAGCAGCAACCTTGGCCAAGAGACGTGGAGGTGGGAAGGGAGACTGGACAAGAAAGGGTTTCATTAAGGGAAGCTGAAACAGAAGTTTCAGGCAGGACAGGGAAAATCTTGCTGATGAAGGTTAGACAGGAGGCCTCATATAAAAATTTGGTAGTAAATGCAGGGGCTCCACTTGTGGTGTAATTAGAGTTATTCATGGGGAGCTGTCAAGGTTGCAGATTACTTTGATAATTGGAGTGTAGAATGCATAAATAAATTACTTATGAACTGTCTTGGAAAAAAAAAAAACTTACAAAATCCCCTCATCAGATAAACTTGCAGTCTGGTAAAGAACAATGTTGTTTGTGTCAGAGATCAGCAGGGTGACAGGTCTTTGGACAAACATCAAGAGAAGAGTTTGTCTGCGGAAAGAGATGTGGAGAAGGGGTCCTGTGACACAAGAAGTTAATTGCATTCGCTGCAGTTCTGTAGCCAGTGCAGAGCGGTGCCTTCATGTGAGACTGAAGTGCTTCTGTTTGAAAACCTGCTGGAGGTGGGGGGTTGGCTTGGCCTGGGCACATTGCCCTGGTTTATTGCAGAATTCAGGGCGTGGTTACCCTTAGAGTGAAAATTGTCAGTAAAAGGCAAAAGGGTTTAGGTCTTTACTTTTGTTTTGCAGTGTAGTGAAATAAGTCCTAATACTGTTTTTGTTAGCTATGAAAACCCTTGTGATTTATTTGATAATGTAAGGAGAATCTTTCAGTACTATTTTTGAGAAGTTGTGTTTCCAGTTTGAATTGCATTTAGCATGCTTCCACTCCAGATGTGACCAGGGACTTTGACTTCTGCAATATTTTATTTATAATTTTTTCAATGACACCTTTCTATGGTTTTACGAAAATAAACAGAAGTGCTTTTACCTTTTAAGAAATTTACCTGTTTAAACACTTAAAACATTCTTCTGTCTTTATGTATTTTATATTTATTTTGAATATTTTATTTTTGAGTGTTGCTCCAGTCTTTAATGTTTCATTAAAGGAATCAGAACACCTTTTCCTATTACTTGGAATTGATTTCACTCTAACCTTGGCTGCAACCTTAGTGACTCTTCCCTTTAGGAGGGTGTTTTGCAGCTTCCAGGGATCTGTTTAGTAGCAATGGATCTAATAGCAAGTTTGTCATTTTTTCCATGTAAAATGACAAGGAGATAAATTCTTTCAGGCAGTTTTCTAGAGATATGTGAACTGGACAAAGAGAGTTTTTCCACAAAGCCGAACAGGAACTGCAGGGCCTTACAATGACCAAAGTACACCCAGGCCTCTTCAGAATGTGTTTGTAGTACTGGGGATGCAGCAAAAGCTGCAGAAGCCTTCGTTATTCTAAATTTCATGTGAGAGCGTGAATAATAGGAGTTATAATAGGAATTGTAACAGCATAAGCCAGTGGTTTTAGTTCACATTTAATGCTAAGCTCATATGGTCACATAGGTTTTGATTAACTTGGAGTCTATGAACAGTTACGAGCATACACTCTGGGTTTCAGCCTTTGCTCAAGATTAGAGTTGAGGTATTTAAGCCCTGATTTCTAAGAAGTTTTAGGAATATGTCTGATTACAAATTTGAGATTAGTGGTTCCATATCCACACTGTAAAGGAGATTACGTGTGGTCTTAAGATCTGCCTTTAATCTTGACATTTAACTTGAGTACAGGGATTAAAATAGAGAATGTGGGTGCATAAGATTTATATGGGTACCCACAGGTACTGAAAAGAGCACTACCAAATGATTTGGGTAAACAGTACAAAATCCTCTAATACTTTGAAATGTTATCTGCAGGAAAGGAATTTTCTTCAGTTTTAGGAAACCACTTGAATTTAATAGTGGACATAAAAATGACAAAAATCATCTAACACCTAGATTATGATTTTTTCCTGTGTCAGTTCACCTTTTTTTATAAAAACATACAGCACTAAATTCTGGCTTTAAAATTATGTTTTCAAAATTAATATCTGTTATTTGCTTATAAAGATGAGTATTCATTTGATCTGTACAATTTGCCTCTCATTATTAATTTTACAGGCAATAAAAAGCTCTTTGGTTCAGGCTTTCTATAGATACCAAAACAGGAAATTTGAATGTAAACTTCTGCACTTAAAAATATAATGAGAAGCATTGATATTTATGCTGTAGTAGTTCTCTGAGGTGCAGGAAAGCCTCAGCTTCTGTAAACCGACCTTGACAAACCTTTGGAATTGGGCCCATTTAGGTTCGCAAACAAGCCTGAGTGACCTGGAACCTCCTACCAGCAAACAGAAGTGAATGATCCAGACAGATGTGTGGTTTATATACTATTTGGGTCAAATCAATGATGGGAATAATCCTAAGTATTTCAATGCAGTTTCCATCCTTGGCTTAACTTAACGTTTAGAAGCCTGGTCACAACTCAAAGCGGTGTAACTTGCCAGTACAGGATTGGCATAAGGTAACAGCAAGAACTCTGAATGCTTTTTTGTGAAGGCCATACTACATTTCTTTGCTGGGTTACTTGACTAAGCAGAAAATATACATATTGTGTGAATTTATATACATGCATGTGTACATGTGTAATATTTATAAGAACCACAGCAGGGACAAAGATTTTAATTCCTTCTTTCAGTTCTATTTACTCCCTGTCCTCTCTTTAATGAAAAGAATGTAATCATGTATATTTGAAAAAAAAATCATCAACAGAGGATGGGAATAAATTCTGCTACCAACTGTAGATGCACTGGAATTCAGTATTAAATGAAAGCAGTAGTTTGGCCACAAAAAGACAATGTCTTCCACAGACGTGCTTACAGACAGCTTTGTGTTGTTTTTTGAATAGATATTGAGTGTTAGAAAATTCAGTCCTAGCTTGGCTATCTCAGCAATAACAGCCATCTTAACTGTTTTGTAACCGTAGTGGAAGCTGTGATGGCCTCCTGAGTTCATATTTGTTGGGGGTTGAGGAGGTTTTCTTTTTGTGTGTGTATGTGTTCTTTTCTTCTCCTCTCAAAGGAAATTTTTCCCATGTTAAGGGACGATTGCTGGAGTACTTAAAAGAAACAAAGGACCTAGCCAGCC
>VYZQ01028240.1:83290-94985 GCA_013400655.1 Mystacornis crossleyi
TACATTTTTTCCATTCCAGGGTGGGAGGGGGACTCCTGCCTTCCTTAGTAGACACCTGTCCAAACCAGGACAATATTCTGTCCCATTATTTGCACTAATACAATTTCCTAGTGCAGAAAATGGGGTGGAGTGTTTTTATGGATGTACGTACTTAGCCTAAAAAGAAAGCAGAAGTGGGTTTTGACTAAGAGATAGGTGGAGAGTTCCTGAAATCCCCACAAAGGCTTTCTTTGTGCCCTCTCAGCTGTGGCAGATGCAGTTAATTACAAACCCTCTCCCCAGAGGTGCCCTGGCACAGCCCTGGTTGTGCTGGTGCAGCAGCACTGGCCTGCACTGAGGTGGGGGTATTCTCTCATGTGCTCCTAGGAAAAAACAGGGATGAAAGGAAATCACTGCTAACCCAAGATGGAAATTTAAAATATTGCAGGGGAGTTAACATTTGGCTTCCAGAATTCTAATGGAATATCACTACAAAAAAGGTAAAAAGTAATTGCAAAATTTATTATAGTTTTAATGGGGTGTACAAAAAATTATTCAAGAGCAGCCCTGGACGTTGTGGGTGCAGAAGTATGAACAGGCTTGCAGTGAGTAGGAAGTGTCATCTGAGCACTGTGCAGATGTGAAACAACCTCTCAAATATGAACAGTTCGAGGTCAATACGTTAAGCAAGGGACTTACACATCTTTTAAAGACAGCAGAGTGTTTTTATGTGGTTTCAGCTGCCACCCTCTAGCCAGGGTTCTGCCTCACCAGATTGCATTCTAATTGCTTGTGCTGGGAAGGAAACCTGTGTGGAGTTGTTGTGGTTCTCTTTGGTTCCTGAACCCCTGACAGATGGATTCCTGTCCAGCTTCCTCATCCTGAAGTCTGTTCCCCAGGAGGTGAATGATGACCATGTCACAAACATCTTGCCATGAAACTGCTTTTAATGGGGATTTCTATTCATACCAGCTAGCATTGTTTTCTCTTTCTCTTGCTCTGCAGCTGCTCACTCTACACACTCTATCCAAGGACAAACCATCCCCCAGTGGCTTTCTAAAGATACTTTTCGATAATTCCAGGGGTGTTCCAGCCAACAAAAAACCAAAAAAAGGAGTCTGATTTTTTTTTACTAGTATGAGTAATACTTCAGATTGTTTCATGAAATGGGCCTGGAAAAAGCCAGTCCAAGGGAAAGAATGTATATATGGAAACAAAATCATAATGGCTTGGTAGAATTTTTTGATGTGTGTTTTCTGAATAGATAAAAAGCACACATGTTTTGCCAAAAATGTAGTTAGCAGGACTGTACCTGAAAGGCTCTTTGAAATCAAACTGATGGAGTGCACATCCAGCAAAGAACTCTTAGGCCCATTAATATCATGTTACATAAACAATGTTTCTGTGGACACTTTTCCTCTGTCCTTCCAGAAGAACAGTTTGAGGGAGCAATTCTCCATGGATATTTATTAATAAAGATATATTTGAGAATAAAAAATACATATGGGTATCTCAGCTGGAATGAGCTGTTGGTACTTAAAAGGCAGAGCAGTTGTTGAGCTGCAACTTGTAACTGTATTCACTTGCAAGTAAATAATTTGGGGCTGAAAAGTTCTGTTATGAAAGATGGCTTCTTCCTTACTTCCAGTGTTCTGGAATTTGTAAAAGTAGTATACTTATTTGAAAGCTGCATACCAGCATTTTCTTTAGTCCTCTATAATGACACGGCATTTTATTACCTAATGCTAATATTTAACTACTAATATTTAGAATTCATAAGTGTATTCCAGGTGCATCTGATCTGAAAGGAAAGAAGCAATACATAATTGCCTCCACAGAACGTTATCTCAAGGGAAAGTCAATGAAACAGTCACAAAGCCTTAACGTGTTCTTGTCTTGCATTGAGTTCATCCCGTGTCGTGTAATAGAAACTAGAAAGGATGAAAGCACAGCTGGTTTTAGTAATGTAAAGGATGTGTCTTGTATATATCTCCTTATTTAACTCATTTCGTGACAGTTATTTTAAAAAATGGTGCATTTGGTGTCATAGTGGCTTAAGGACAAGTGAAGTTAAATACAACCCAACAACTGCCATGAAAAAAAACAGCAAGATGGTTTAATGCTTGAATAATTTATTATTGAATAAATAGAAAAAGTCTAATCCAAATGAATGAGAGGCATAAAAAGACTTTTTACGAGAATAATGGTTTAGACTTGAGGTAGGGGCCACATCAGTTACTTGGACAGTAAAAGGATGTTGCTATTTCAACTCAAATTTATATATTCTGAATTTTAAATCTGGCCACAGAACCAAAATCCTGATTTTCTCTTGAGCGATTAAAAGCTAGAGCTTGGTTTATCTGCCACAATATTTTTACTTATTCAAATTGTTTCTTAATTTCATATTTGCTGCTCCACGTTTGTGGTGGTGTTTGTATTATGCATTCTTGTTTCAAGGTTTTCTGAAAAATGGTTCAAGATATCAAAAAAATGGTCAAAGTTTTTAACTTCTTTAAATATGTGACCTTTACTGGGAGAGTACATTCGTGTCTGAAAAATTTTGGTAGGAAGATGAATAAAGAAAATGTTTTAAGTGCCCTGGGAAGAGCTGCACGCCCTTGGAGGGAGACAAGGGTATGATCTGAAGCACTTTGTGCCCAGCACTGTTCTATTTCAGTCCTGGTGAGTCTGTGGCTTGTCACTCACATCTGGGTGCTGCAGCCTCCTGTCACAGATGTCAGCCCACAGTGCCTCTAACAGCTCTGGCAGAGCAATACCACAATAATGACTTCACCAGAAATAGTTGTAGGAAGCTGCTGGGAAACATTATTTATGATGGTGTATGGAATTTGTATTGGTAGTGATTGTATTAAAAACCTTTCTATTTCTCAAGTGACACTAGTTTTTGAAATTAGTATTGATACTGGGAAACACGGCATGACCTTTCCCTGTTGTAAGTGGGCTTCAGGTCTTCCTTTAGCTTTGTTTTCCCATTCCATATTACAGTTTAACTTGAATAATAAGAAAACAGTCTGAGCGCTGGTTCCTTAGTGCCTTTTCTCTTCATTACTGCGAATTGAGTGGCACTGTGAGAGAGGAGGAGGCTCAGTGTTTGTTTGCTTGCTTTAAATTGGGTGTCCTTGAGCTGTGTCACAGTTGCAGTATTGTTACATTTCATCTCCAGATAAAAGTTTGTCTTCTTTAAATTACCAACAAGTTTCCGACCAGTGGTGGGAATGTTTTGATAGGAAATGAGAGAGGAGCAAGAAAATGTATTAGTAGATCACAGTGTGATTGAGAGAGACAAAATTATTACCTATTCAGCAGGGGATTTCATCAGGAAAGGAGCACAATTGCACAAAGAGTTGGTGAGAATTTGTCTTGGGATACTGTGGCTGTCTCTGGTTGCTCAAGATCAAGCAAAGTGAATTCAAGAAGATGGAGTGTAAAGTGCTGTTCCTTTGAGGTTAACAGGGAATATACCAAAGGGAGGATGGGGGAATGGGAAATGTCAGAGGGAGAGCGACTTAAGGTTTTGAAACATCACTGAAGTGTAAATTGTGTTGTGCCTCTCATGAAAATTAAAAGTGGGAGCCTTTTGTTAAAGAAAAAACAACACTGTTACATGAGATCCACAGTGTGTCGTGGTTGGAATATTATGACTATGGAAATGGATTTCCTAGATATAAAAACTTGAGCCAGAATTCATTATTATTATTCACATGAATTTTCTGCTCATGAACCTGTGAAGTGACTTCAGCTTTTGAGAATATTTTTATACCCTTAAATATTTGGTAATGTTTTCAATAAATAGGCTTTAACCTATTCATTTGATCACGAGCTCTTTGACTTGCTCACATGCTAGTAATTGTTTTGCAATATGTAATTGCTTAAGTAATATGTAATAGCCTTTCACTAGATTGAAAGCTTGGAGATACTTTTTTAAATAGCATTGAGCATAGTCAAAAATGAAAATTAGTATTTTCACTGACTATAGCCAATAATCAGTATTTCTATATGCACCTATGTGGTTTGGACAATATTCATGTGTTTTGCATAAAGTGTAACTTTTTTCTCATCACTAGTTCAAGTAGAATAATAAAAGAGCTTTTTTTAATACATAAATTCTGTCCATGTGCATCAATCAAAAAAAAAAAAATCAAGGTCTTCATTAATTTCAGAGAGCTCAAGGTCTAAGAGTTCAGTTTGTTTAAATGCTGTGCAAACGAGCAGCCTGGAAGTGGAAGGAGTCCATAACTCAATACTGGGTAGCTGGATAGCTCTAAGGGACCTGCAGTTTGCAGGTGAGGGCCTCGGCTGTTGTGAGGCACAGCAGCTCCCCCTCCCAGAGGTTACTGCAGGAATGTGCAGCTCTCAGCAGCCTGGATCCATCAGGCCTTTGGGATGAGTAGGAAATTTTGGAGAGAACAGGAGAAGAGAGCTATTATGAGCAGAGGCAGCACAGGGCGAGAGGTCAGCTATAAATAGCTGTGAAAGGTTAGGACATGCATTTTCACTAAGGGAAGCGTTCATTTGTTCTGCTAAGGAATGATACTGGAACTCCCGCGTGCCAGGTAGCATAAAAACACCTACTGAGGATTTAAACCCTGTCCAAAGGAGTTTATATTTCCAGTGTGAGAACAGAAACACAACATATAGATAACATTATGTGAGTTACAGCTAATGCAGGAAGAGATTTAAATGCAAAGCGTGAATCAATGTGAACAGGGTCAAATTGTAAACAAGGTCAGGCTACAAAACTGCAAATTCCCAGAGGAAACAAAGAAAACTTGCTCTCCTCTCATATTTATTATTTCAAGGAAATTACTTCTCTCTAGAATAGAATCAGGTTAATAATCTGTGTTTCTTAACAGGAAGTTAAGAATCAAAGGATGCTGAATGTGCCTGTAGTGAAGAGTTGCTCCAGGCTCCTCACTCACGAGAAGGACCCTGAGGTGCTGGAGCGAGCCCAGAGAAGGCAGCAGAGCTGGGGAAGGGTCTGGAACACAAGTCTGAGGTGCGGCTGAGGGAGATGGGGGGGATCAGCCTGGAGAAATGGAGGCTCAGGGGAGACCTTATCACTCTCCACAGCCACCTGAGAGGAGGATGTAGCGAGTGGGGGTCAGTGCCTTCTCCCAGGTAACAAGTGACTGGTTGAGAGGAAATGCCCTTAAATTGCTTCAGGGGAGGTTTAGACTGGATTTTAGGGAAAACTTCGTCTCTGAGAGAGTTGTCAAGCAGTGGAGCAGGCTGTCCCTGCAAGTGTTTGAGTTGCCATCCCTGGAGATTTTTAAGGGATGTGTAGATGTGGCACTCGGGGACGGGGTTTAGTGGTGGACTGGGCAGTGGTGGGTTTGCTGTGAGACTCGATGATACCTACCCGAGAGACGCCTCTGCCAAACTGAGCAGAGCTGTGGCACCAGGGGAATCTGGGAAGGACAAGAATAATTAGTGTGGATGGGGTGTGTTTTGTTTGGAGGACTTTGGGAAGGGCAGAAATAGTTTGTGTGGATGGGGTGTTTTCTGGTTTTCTGATGGCTTTCACATGATGTGTTTCATTTTGAACTAATGCCTAATGTCTGAAGGAGGCCTTGTGCTAGGGTGTATAGGCCAAAAGAAACATTAAAGTAAATATCTCTGAAGCAAATATTAAGACAAGAATAGAATGAAATTCAGCTATCTGTGTCTCCTGCACAGAACTGTACTAAGAGCATCTGAATGTTATGTCCTGTGGAAGGCAATGATTTTTAAAAATGATAATCCATCATTTTAAAATGATCTTAAGGATTATTAATTTTATGGGTTTTTTCCTACTAAATAAATTTAAATTTGTTTTCAGCTAATGAAACCACAGTCTCTTAATGGGCTTACTAGCAAACAGTTCCAAAGAAGATGGGAGTTTTTGATAAAGGAGAAAAAATATATTTTCAAAATTCCGTATATTTTAACTGTATTTATACCTTCAAATTATTTATCTGGTTAACAGAGGAGTGAGCTATAACTATTATGGTAGTGTGACTCTAAGTGCAGTCCAGATCAGTTTTGTTAAGAGCATTTTGCTGAGTTTATTTCTTCCTAAACTCTTTGCTGTTTCCTGACAATGAAATATGGCAGTGGCTTTTTTCAGAGAAAGTTAGGCTGATCTAACATGTTGAGGCCTGTGCTGCGTTAGCTGTTCGTTTGTGTAAAACCATCATGACTCAAGATCTGCCCATCAGAAGATACTGTAAAAGGGTATGAAATAACCTCCTCTATATATTTAACAAAAAAAAAAGGGAGGGGCTTCCTCCTTACATATGGAATAGAAATCCAAAATGGATCCCTTTATGCTTTATGAGACAGAATGTTAAGCACCCTAAGCATGGGGCAGATTTTCAGCTGCATGTAAACAGCCAGTAGCAGAATTACAGCACGTGTCTGTGACAGCTGTGCTGAAGGCAAGAAAAGAATCCCTGAGTTCAGGCACCTTTCCCCTTTTGGGGGTAGCAGAGGTTTCCTTGCCAGTGAAGGCACCTGGTTACTGAGGCACTCAAACTGTGCCAGTGGAGGGATCTCTTCCCAGCACCGGCCTGGCTGCTCTGCTGTGCTTCCCTGTCAAGCTGACACAAAGAGAAACTGAAGTGGAGGAGTTGGTACACGCAGGAGAAGTTGATTTGTATCAAAGATATTGATCTCAGCTTTTTCAGTCAGGGGGCTGTTAAGTGGCAGCTTCTTGACACACCTGCTGAAGTTAATAAATACAGGAACTTCACTGCTTTGGCAACAATCAGAAGACAAACTTGGGCTCTCAGCTGCAGAGTGGATCAAGTGAGTTCGCTGCGTGCGTTCTTCCGAATTAGCCTAACAGTGTCAGACTTGGCATGTCTATCCCCTCTGTGCAAGGGGAAAAGGACAACGTAAGGCGCTACTCGTTCAGTGGAAAAGTAGTAACAGGAAGTTGATGCTAATGATTACTATGAAAGTTGCAATTTCTCTGCATCAATGCTACTAAAACTAAATTCCACGCAAAGTAGGAGCTGGAGAACAAGTGAAGCCAGAAGCGAACACACTGCTCTGTATTTTAGAGGAATAGGGCAACTTCTTGTTTGGGTATTGAGGGATTGCTAGCCAAAAATACAGCACAGTTTCACTGACTGATCCTGTGATTCCATGTGGTGTTGTGGTCAGTGCTGTCAGCTCGGTCTCTTTGGAGTTGTTTCACATGAAAAAGAAGGTGCTGTAGCACATTTGGTTGAAAACCAGCAGATGCACAGCTCTGAATTAGTTTTGTTTTCAGAGCCCCTTTTTGGTGCAGTTTATTATCAAGTAATGTTGTGAATATTCTTAGGGAACTAAGCAAGAAAACAAATTTGCTGTGTGATCCAGGGTCAATGTACTTTAAGTCCTAATCTCTAGGCAATAAAGATCCTGAAAAGACTGTCACGTAAAGCCTCAGTGCTCTGAAGTTACTGCTCAAGTTCACTGTTCCAGATGCAGATGTACACGAGTGTGTCAGTGACGGGTTATGATCTAGAGTTGGTCTTGGGAGTTAATGGCAGAGCAAATATTTGCTCCTGGACCAGAAAACTCTGAGAGGAGCTCAGGTGTTACACTAAATTTCTAGTAATTACTTTGATCCATGCTTGGGTTTCTCTCTTCGGTGCATTAATTTGCAGGGGAACATGGTTTTACAATGAAGAGAATGAATGTGATTTGGCAAAATAAGGAGTCATTTGTTGAACATCATTCTCAGCAGCCCATCACTCATCTGCATACCTTTTAGACAGGGTACAAATGCAACCAATAAAATTTATTTTTAATATTTATTTTGTTCTTAACTTATTAGAAGCACATGAAAGAAGGAAATTTGCCTAGTGATTGTGAAACAAATCAGCTAATTCACAGTAGATCCAAGGTGCCTGTTTGCTTCAGGATGGTGAGCAACAAACATTGCTTGGTTTGTGTATGAATCAGAAAAATAAACGTTAGGAGCAAACAGCTTAGCAGATGTCCAGAAGCACATAATGCCTTTCAGTACAATCAGATCCAAAAGAAAATTAAGTACTTCCGTGCTTGAGTTACTATACACCTAAGAAAATATCTGTTTTGAGTGTGCACCCAAATTGTGGTGTTGTCGTTCCAGATGTTGTCACATGGAACAGCCTCATTTTCAGGAGCAGTGTGTGCAGGAAGAGCCTGGGGGAGGCTGGACTTGCTTGTCCCCTGTGTTGGCGTGTGTTTTCCTCCAGGAAGAAAAGGATTGAGATCGCTGACATCAAACTAGCTGGAGCTTCCCTAGCTGTGATACAGGAAAAATAGAATAATTTTGTTGGCCTCGTGAATATCATCCTCTTTCCTATTTAGGTGTACCTTTCTGTTATGAATGCTACCCGTGTAGCTCTAAGGAATTTGTTAAACCTTTCAAAATGCCTGAATTGCTGGGGAAGTATGGGGTGGGTGTCTGCTAGAGTGGTAGTTGATAGTGGACTGAGAGTCATTGCTGCTATTTACTGGGCGGTGGGAATGTTTGTGCCATTGAAAACGACATTTTCCTGCATTTGAGCTATTAATCATCTACTTCTTATGCTGATTGCCAGTATTTGTTGGGTTCTATAACCGTATTAAACATACACAAGTATTTCAGAATGAGGAAAGAAGTGTTCTGAATTAAACTCGGTCTTTCAGCTCCTGGAATTCATCCTTTCTTATTTGACTTTCTAATGAAGCTGGGTGCACTGAAACTACCTATTGCTGCAGTGTAGCTGACGTGGAAAACTTCATAAACACTGCAGAAACGATCAGGAAAGCAACTGCAGCTCAGCAGCCACACGCCTTATCTCTGCTTTATCCATCTTTCCATCTCCTCTTCCCTCTTATCCCTCTTTTCCACCGGCTGAGAAAAGAGCTGAGCAACATAAGTGTCTTCCTGAGCTAAGCAGATCTTTTGTCACCCACAAAATCCACAACTGCTTGAATGTGATGTTTTCTGTGATATAAGCCCAGCGTGTTTTAATACACATTTGTAAATATCCAGAGAGAAACTGCTGAAAAAGGGAAAGGGAATACACTCAGATTTCCTGCATTTAGATGTGCTGGCTTTTTAAGGAGTTCTGAGGCTTGGAAATTAAAAAACCCAAAAAATTAAAATAAGCCTTAAATGGTGGGTAAATTTTACACAAGTTATACTAAATCAGAGTTGAAATTCACCAATTGCAAAATAAAATATATAATGAGGAACTGTGCATATATCTGACTGGAAAATAACTTGCAAACTTTTTTTTCAGCAATTCAGAGATTGCAATTCATTGCTTTATTTTCAAGTACTGGTTGTTTTATCCACTCACTAAACTGTAGGTTCTGCCTATGCTCTGTCTTTTCCAGCTATTGATGTAGTCATATATCTCAGCCCTTGCTGTGCTCTGTGTGATTTCTGGCTGATCAGATCTTGAGCAAAGTGTGTATTTATGTTTTTTGAGTACAAAGTAATTTCCTTACGTGTCTCTAAATGCCCACTTCAACATTTTAAGTAGAGAGCATTTTCAAAGGGAGATTCAAGTCTTTTAGGAAAGTTTAAAATACAATGTATAGATTTGGCATTTTAGTAGATTTCTAATACAGGATATTTTGGAATGATTATTTGTGTTTGTATTGTGTTCACAAAATACTGTGAATTTTAATGCAATGATTTTAATGTGAGTGCAGGGGGTATTTTAAGGATTTTTTCCTTCACTATGTGTAGGGATTTATATTGTTGGTGGATTAATTAAAAAAGGGGGGGGAAGAGCAGGGCTACTTCGAGNGGCTACTTCGAGGGCTTTGTCCATCTACTAAGATCTTATATTTAAGTCTTGCATATTTTCCTGTATCTAGTTAATAATATGAATGAGGTGAAAGCAGTTTTTATTTCTCTTCTGTGATCCACATTTATCCTCAAGCCTGAATTACTGAAGGAAAAGATAAGGGCATGAGGTGAAAAGCCCAAGGTTGTAATGGGGTGGCTCAGAGGTGGATGGCAATTTTCTGGGGTGTAGAGTAAACATTAAGTAAATGGAAACCTCAGCAGTCGCCAGGGAGAGAGGAGCTCCTCAGAGGAGAATTAAATGACGCGGGAGTAAATTCATTCATTTGTGGTGGTACCACTCTCACCCCAACCAAACACCTTTGTCCCCCAAAACTATCAGGATTGGGCATTCAAATTTTTCCTTTTTTATGAAGTAATAAATAGCTTTAATACTTAAAATTAATAAAATATCAATATTGTGGAATATTAGCGTTGACTTTGAAAATCCTCATTTTGATAATAAAAAAGAGAAATTTCCAGATATATTTTTGGTCTTTCTAACCTCAGCATTTTTAAAAACATCCAGTTCAAGGTATTTCGAGACTTTGAAAAACCTGTAATTTATGATCTGATGTAAGGACATATTTGTTAGCAGGCAATAAGTTCTGAGTAATGAACATACACTCCCAGGCAGTGTTCAAATTTCATTTTGCTGCCACATCTGTGCCTAAGTGTTACAACTTAGTACACAAAATAATTACATTTGTGGCAGAAACTCTGCAAAGCTTTTTCTTCAGATCTTTCTGTTTGACTGCTTAAAGGTTGGTCCTACTTTCTTGGGGTTAAAAACAGTGTGTAGACATTTGTGACTTTTTGTTATAAAAATCAGGACATGAGAAATAGATTTGATTGTAACAGTACTACACAGAAGGTAGATTTCTAGTCTAATTAGACTGGGAATATTCTTATTAATTTTAATGTGTCAAGTGATGCAAAATCTTTCTCAAATGTCTGATTGCAAATCTGTATGCAGGCTATAGAAATACTTAACCCAGTTGTTAAAATATACCAATTTATTATTTAATACTGGTCTTGTTGCTTGTAACAAGAAACTGAAGCAAAAAAAAAAAAAAAAAAGGAGATTGAAAACATTGAAGGATTCAAGTATTTTGAGAATACTTTGGGGAACTAAAATGTAATGGTCTTCTCTTGTATTTTGTTATGTTGCTTATACATTTAACTATAACCTGGGAAAAACTAAAATGGACATCAATTAAACGTCAAATTTTTATCCAGTCAAGTCACCCATTTAGGCAATATCTGTTTACCCAGCTTAAGGGATATAGACTGTACATGCAGATTTCTCCTTGCTTAGCAAAAAATCCCAGACACTTTTTATGGTTTGGGTTTTATTGAGAACAAAATTAACATTTTTTTTGCTCGGGGGAGGAGGGGATGGTTTGTGGTGTGGTGTTTCTGGGTTTTTTTTTTTTGGTTTTCCCCCTTTATAAGAACTCCATTTATTTTAACACGTATGGAGAAGTACAGTTTGGGTGGATGCTCTCTCCAGGAAACAGCAACTCACTCGAGATGTGTGCTGGGCACAGGTTTAAGCAGTGAGGATTTTATGGAGAAACAGGACACAAAAAGTGGAAGAGGAACCTCTCAGAGTAGTCCAAGACTGGAGTCTACTAAATGTGAGTCGTGTTTAATTTTTTCAAAGCCTCAAATGCATTGGTTATAATCTACACCTGATAAGGAATGGCAGAGAGAAAAGTGAGGTTTCTCTAGGGTCACATATTTATTGCAAAAGCTTGGCAGTTAGGATGTGGAATGGGATAGGAATGACAAAATTCAGGTTTCCTGGAAATCCTATTGTGGTGAAGTCCAAGCTTCCATGATGCACAGCCTCAGTGAAGTTTTATTTGAGCTGAAACCTTTACCATGGATTATTCT
>VYZQ01028240.1:101249-112828 GCA_013400655.1 Mystacornis crossleyi
TCAAGACCATTTCTAGATCATTATTTTTAAAATGATATTTGATGTTCACCATGGGACATTATTTGAAAGAGAAGTTATATTAAGAATGCTGATATGAATCGTGGACTTCCCAACACATGAAAAGTCATCTCATGTCATCCTTGCTAGCTGAGTAAGCTCTAGGTAAATAACAAAATGTACCATTTAACAAGCTTTGTCTTTTTTTGTGAATTTGGGCATTGTTCACCAGATGACTGAACTAGAGTTCATTTAATTGATTTTTGTTCTCACATTTGTGGTGCAAGCTTGCTGTTTTCTGTGTTTTTCTGCTTAGACTATGAAAGTATTTAATTGGATTTACTGCTTGGCTCTAGGTGAGGGGTTCTTGCTGTAAGTCATCTATCTAGACCAGTACCTTCGAAATTTTCCTCTGCTAAACTGAGTCCCCCAGGCTTTCTGTCATGTACCTTCACAAGCCCTTGAGTGTGACACAGTTGGCAGTACTGGTTCCCAGAGCTGGAAGTCCCACTTTTGCTCTTGGAGAAATTGCTGTGTTCTGTGTTAGAGACAGCCCTAACTCAAGCCCTGGCATCGTTCTAGCCAAACCTGTGAGGGTGTTCCTTCAGTGAAGTGCTCAGGTTCAGTGCAGAATGTGTCCCTAGCTGGACACGCTCAGTCTGTAAAAATGTACAGAAAAGCAGCTTTCAGAGAAGCCTTAAAAGGCTCTTTTTTNAGCCACATTTATTAAGCTATTTGACATAAACAAGTTTTTATAACCACGTTCCCGTGGATAGTATGTTTCCTAAAACAAATCTGGGCTTGAGCTACTGAGTAAAAAGCTCAAGTTAAAACATGTCCTATATCTATATCTATATATATATNCACCATTTGTGCTGGAAGAAGCAATCACATGCAAAATTCATAGGAGCTTCTTTTCAAAAGCAGTGCTGTATAACCTGCTGTCCCTGCACAGATTTATTATTGAAGCTGACTTTTGGGTAGCTGTAAATTCCAGTGATCCTTAGCCTGTCTGGATAAATGCCTTGGGAATAAGAGGTTTTATCTGCATCGCATCCTCCCCCTGCACACTGCTAAGCGTTGCCATCAGGGTTGCACGATTCCTTGTGTCCCTTTGGGCCCAGCAGCACAAGCAGACAGTTGATCCTGCAGGATGAAGCACACAGACCCTCTGTAGATCCTTGCTTTTCCTTTCACTGGTGTGAACTTCCTCCCACTGAAAGTTCTGTTCACTCACCTCCATCCCCCACAACTACTTGATGGCAGAATCCTGTTAATGTGGGGTCTTGTTCATCTTTTTAGAACCATATCCTTAACTTTTTATCATCTATTAGAAGCTTTTAGGGGTTTTTGATCAATACAGAAAATTAGCAACAATGGACTCCTAAGACTATAGGGTTTGAGCAGTTCTGTACAGCACATCAGATTTAGGAGAAGAGGAAAACAGTAAGAAACAAAACTAATAGCTTATTATATGTCACACTTTTAATTAATGGCTTAAAAGCAAAGCTACTGAAGTGAATAATTTACATTTAGATATCAGATTAGACTTCAACAAATCAATAGAAAGTTTTTATCTTTCTGTATTAAAGATTGATTATTCTCCTCTGGCATTTGCAAAGAGGCAGTATTTTGAGAAAAAATCTTAACTGAGGAGAATGAGAAGTAATGCAGATCTGAATTTTAATACTGCAGTTCAGAACTACATCCTCTTTCATGTTATAGTGGAGCAATTTTAAACTTCTAATGTTCCATTCAATTAAAAGTCAATGCAACCAAAAAGCTAATGAAGAATGCATGAAGAAAAAATTAAGAAAGATGTTTTTATCTGCAGCATAGTGTAAAAAACCCCTGCTTTATAAAGCTCTATGACACCTATTAACTTTAAGACTCAATGATTATTTAGAAGGATTTTTGTTGAATGTTTGGGGGGACAGAACTGTTCAGTTTATTGATAATGAACCTCACATTAGAGATTTAATCTGGCAAGCTCTGTTCTTGCTTATTTTCTGAAGATGTCAGAAATTTCTGTAATTATCTTGATTTCAAAGCTACTTTAATGTAAGTATTTCCTGTTATTGATTTTTATTCTTGATGTGAAGGATGAGTGAAAATAATTTGAAAGAGCTTTTGATTAATTACTATGTAGTTGTGCTATGTACTTTGTATAAATAGACTGTCTTGCTCCTCAAGCTCTTCAGATTTAAAAAGTGCCAGTCAAATATTATTGAATATTTAAATATTATATAATGTAATGTAATCATCAAAAATCCATGCAGAACAGTTGTTCTCTGGTAGATACATTGTTTGCTTGTAACTCGTATTTCCTATCACTATTTTAAAGCAGTTGACAGTGAGATTCAGGAATCAGAAATGATAGGAACGTATTTTGTAAGGCTTGATTTGAATCCAAAAATTAGAGGTTTAAGGTGTAGCAATTCAGCTTAGCTCTAATGATGGTAAAATTTCCTGCTCCTTCTAAAGACTTAAACACGTATGAGCTTGAGCTCTGTGTTATCTCTTGGATGCAACTGTGCTTTTCTTTTGGAGTCAATATAGTCGCTGAAAAGCAGAATTAGTCAGGGAAATGCTCAGTATGGGGCCAGAGATTTTGTTGTCATTTAATCTACTTCAGTTCAAGTAAGAAAAAGACCCCACCCCTTGCCCAGTGTGGGGTGGGCTGGAAGGGTCTTCTGCTGCAACAGGTGAGAGTGTGGGGGTGATCAAGCCCCGGCTGTGATCCAGCCCCGGCTGTGATCAAGCCCAGGCTCTTTTTAACCCATTCCCAGGCTGAGGTGATTGCTGTGGTTGCTGTGGTCGCCTCTGCAGAGTGCTTGGTGTGAGTTTCAGAATGGGCACTGCATGACTGCAGAAGGAATTTTTGCTGGCATTCCCAGAGGAGGTTGTGCAGGTCAGTCATGAAACCATTCCTTTACCATGGTGAGGTCTAAGGCAGTGCTGGCTGCACTTGAAGACAAGGCATAGAATTTAGTGGCCCCCATACATGTACTTATGAAATGGTCTTTTACTTTCTTAATCTGTTGTCCTCACTCTGCAAACCACTCTTTTTAGCCAGGCTTCTGTATGGGATGTGGTGGCCAAAGTGCATGTTGGGGATAATGTGTACCAGTGATCAGAGAGATCACTGAATATATCGGTCGTGTTAAGGGTGTTTACTGTATGGATTTTCTTTTTACTCTTGCATTGTTAAGGCTGTGGCAGGTCCCATTTATCTTTCCTACCATGTGGGGATTTCAAGAATGAGAACTCTTGTGTTATTAGAATTTCTTATAAGCAATATGGATAGTTGTCTTGTTTTGTTTTCTTTGCATAACACAACTTCCAGCAGTAACTTCTCTGTGTGATTTTTTTTTTTTTGAGGGCAAAATCTAATAATAGTAAGCTAGCAAATGTATTTAAAAGCAAGCAGTTAGAATAGCAATACAGTTGCTCAAATTCTGTTTTCTACATCAAATTTATACATTGTGAGTCAGTTTTGTTGCTATCCACTGGTGGCTGTTTGAAGTGCATCAACTTGTTGATTCTTAGGAATTACTGCTTCTTTAACCAAAGTAGAAAAATAGAAAATCTGAGAGAGATGGGATTCTGAGATAAGTAGTTTGTATATTATTTTCTACAGCCTTGTAAGCCCAGTGTTACACTCTTTCCAAAGTGTACCTCTACAGAACGGAATCCAGTATGGAATTCGGCACAGCAAAATGAAAGCCGTGTGGATTCCAGAACAGGTTGTGTCACTGTTCCAAACACATGAAATCTTGGCGGCATCCTGGGGTTAGGATACAAATTGTAATGAGAGCCACTTGAGTGGAACTGCTAAGATGAAAACCAAAGCCTGTGAGATTGTAATTATGGAAACTGGCAAACTGTGAGATCAGAAATAAGCTACTGTGACTCCCCAGTATTCATGGAATGGTTTAGAAAAAAATGTACTCTGGAAATGCTTCAGTATTCTGTGCCTTATTTAAAAACAGCATCTTTGAATCTGACAAATTTATTTTACATATGGAAGCACAGGACCAAAGCACGTGGGGATGGCACACCTGAAGCTTTGTTCTGTAGCTTTACATGAAGTTATAAAGTTCTCTTGAGCTTCTGAGCAACCCCAAAGAAATAAGATGCCAGGAGTCTGATGCTGCCTCGTGACTCTGGTGGCATCAGTCTCTGGCAGTGCTTAATATCTGAGGGAGAGAGGACAGCTGAGAGTGGCCAGAACTCCATGACTAGAGGAGCAAGTAGCGAAATGAGCATCTCATCTCTGGGTGCATTCTGGAGTTCATCTAGGTTTTTTTGTGGGCCAAAACCAGTTTGGTCCAAGTGCTGGAAGAGCCAGTTTTGGCTCTTCCAACTGAGCATTACGTGGTGGCTGTCGGTCCATCCCACCTTGCTCAGGTGGGTGCTGCTTACAGGCTGCCTGTGGGTAGCCTCCCAGTAGCTGGAGAGAAGCTGCTGTTACCTTCACTGGCTACGCAATTGTGTACAAATATGGCAGACACTCACAGAAAATACTCTACTGCTTCCCCCAAATCCGTACACCAGAGGGGATCTTCAGGTCCATAACAACCAGAACAAACTCTCAGGTAGACCTTCATTTTATAAAATCGTATTTCCAAAGACAGGAGGAGAGGAGACTGTCTTTTAGAGTGCAGTCATGGGGTATTGCCTGCCCTGCTCTGGACAAGGAGAGTCTGCACCTCTCCTGCTGTGTAGTGAGCTGGGAAAACAAGCAAAGCCCAGGTCATTGTTTCAGTGGAGGCTTACATGAAACCTGTGGCCTACAGCAGTCCTGTTGTAAAGTTTTAGGTTAATGTAGCAAAGAAGCACAGATAAATTTGTAAAAACGTGGCATCCTTTGTAACCTAGGGACAGGAATTTAAAAAGTCACTGGTTATCAGGCTACTGACTGGATGCAGAAAGACAGAAAATCTGAAACTACTCAGGGGCTGATGTGACTGACAAGGCCATGGGCATGTGCCACCCACCTAAGCCAGAACATCCAAACTCAGACACGGCAGATGCCTGAGTTGGTGATGGAAATGCCATGGCAGCCCTGGGCCAGCAGACAAGACCCAGGGATTCAGGATGGGTCAGGAGTGGCTGGCTCCCATTACTGTGGGTCTATGGTGTGCTCGTTTAAACTGGGCTGGAGGGGCAGGAGCTTTCATTGGTATGACTGTAGTGTGTGTGTGTGTGTGTGTGTGATAGAAATCACTGGCTGCTCCCACATCATCGTGGTTGATGATGACAATGATAATACAGTAATGGTGTCAGTACAGCACTTACTGTTACACAAATACTTGATTTCACTCTGGAGTTACTTGTTGTATGTATTTCTTACGATATATTTTCAACATAACCACATGCTGTTTGCATTTTTCCTGTGAAAAGTGATGATAAGAGCAAGTTAATGGGCCAGATGACCTTCAAAAGTCTCTTTCAACGTGACTGATTCTGATTCTTTTTTTGGAACAGTTTTTCTTTGACTATATGTTCATTTGAACTTTCAATAGTATGGTAAGTGTATATTGTTTTGCAAGCAATAGACCTCACGCTTTGTGAAGACCTTTGAGAGAAAGGTTGCTAATTGAAATGACCATGAAATGGATTAGAAGTGAATCGATTTTTGCTGAGTTTTGACATACTTTTTAGTGCCTCTAGCATGAGAGAGATGGCTACTTCTAGTAACTGTCAAGGGCCCAGGCTCTGTTAGAGTCACTTTGAGAGACTCCCTTTGACCTTAAAGACTGAAACTCCCAGGGAAGGAAAAAATGTAATTTGGTCTTCAGTTTTATACTCATTAGACAAGAGAATCCTCCCAAAGCAATTTATGAAAGATAATGAAACAACTTAATTTGCCATCAAGATGCTTCAATTTGCATTCTTCTCAGTTGCATTCAGTCTCAATAAAATTGGATCATTATTTATCTCTAATTTTAATTCTTAAACTAAATTGTTTACCAGAAGGAATTTTTACTGTCTCTCTCTCCAACAATAATCTATTAAGGACAGGGTAAACACTGAAAATAAATCAAAAGCAAATTGAGGTTCTTGCTAACTTATTGAACTTGTGGTTTTTCCATATAGCTCTTCTTATGCAAGGCAAAGAGAGTCAATTATTTGCAGTTAATTGTATGCCACTGAAAGAATTTAACCTCCTAGGAGCCCCAAAGTGGGGAGAGACGGTATGTGGAGGACTCGTACCTGGTGGGACAGTGAGACTTGGCTTATTCTAACAGGTTGTACTTAATACTCTAAAGGCAAGGAAAGCAGACATGGTTCAGACACCTGCACTGGGAGGGGGAAAAATGAATGTTGTGATGGCACACACATGTGTGAGTGGGCTGTGCAAGGTGGTAGGGACAAGTCCTCTCCTGTACTTTTCTTCTGCAGGTAACTGTGTGTTTTGTCCAAGTCTAAGTCCAGTCATCTCTGGGCTCGCAACTTAGTGCTAAACTCTCTCTGTCTTACTGCAGTTTCATTCCTGCTAAATTTTTCCCCTGAATGTTTGACTAGGTAGAACTGTAGCTGATGAGAAATACGTAGGCTGCTTTCTCAGTCTGTTGCTACTTTGTTATTATGTGTGTGAGACACTAAATTTATGCCAAAATTCAGGGAACTGCTCTGCAGTGAAAATTTTTTTAACTATGCAGCAGCAACTGTACAGCTTTTCTCCTGACAGTGGATAAGGTGCAAGGAAAAAGGGCTTGTGCTATCCAGTTCCATAATGTAAATACTGGTTTAATGTAAATCCCTGATGTAGGCTTACTGGGCACAATCCAGATGTGTTTATAGATAAATGTATCTAATAGCATGTTAGATAATTAAAGTTTAATAATTAAAGAGTATTAAATACAAGTGGTTGTAAAGCTCACAATGTAGAGTCCTTAAACGTATTAAAAAAAACCCCAAAACAAGAACACAACCCTACTCCTGAAAAAATCTAAATACAAATCCTCTTACAAGTTCAGTTAAATTAAAGGACTATATGGGTTAACATTCTGAAAACTGTGAATATGTGAGTCAGAGTGGGGTGTTCTACATATCCACAGTAGATGTACCATTCATAAAGATGGGATTCCCAGAATACAGCAGTAGGGGAATTAGTACTTTAGGATTATACGTGGTAGTTGCCAACTTCAGGGTAAAATGCATGGGGTTGAAATGTTAGACTGCAGAGCCAGCAGCAAATCTGCTGCATTTCTGTACTCGGCTGCCCAAGACAATTGTGTTGCTACAAAATAAAATATGTTTAGGAAAAGGAGATGAGGGAGATAAAGTTTAGAACTTGCTGGTGTTGGAATTGTTTCTGAAGTCTTATATTGCCTTTTGTGTAATTGATAGGTTAGACTTTCAGAAACATGTGATATGATCACTGCTATTTTAGTTACATTGAATTATCCTTTTAAAAGAGAGCTGCAGTGAATAAATGTAGATAAATGCAAAGAAATATTTTATGACAGTAAAATTCATATATTCTGCACAATTTCCTCATTTGCATTAGTCAAGTTACATACTCAATTTGAGCACAGTATTATAACCAAGGAAATATAAACAGATTTATCTGCTGCAGAATTGTGTTTAAACATACTGGTGATCCATGTGCCTACAAACCTACATTAATAAAAATAAGCACTCAGCTATTACTAAACTAAATGTTATTAATATAAAAAGTAAACTGAATCATAAAAATATTAGAAATAGATATGAAAAATGATACGCGTGTTTTATAATCAAATCTCACTCTACATTGTTTAAAAACAACCTATTTTGTACTCTTGCTTTGTCTTCCTCATTTCTTTTGCTCTCAGTATTTATCTTCCTCTGGACACAAACTTGTTCAAGATAAAAAGCAAACAACTGCAAAACAGAAACTGTTTCAAGTCTGGAGAAAATGGAAACATTGAAATCATAGCTCCATTTTGTTTATACTGTTTTGTTTTAGGCATGCAGACCAAGAGAGAGCAAAGAGCTCTCCAAGGCTTTTAAAGCCCCACAGAAACTCTGATTTAGAACAGGAGTTCAGCATGAGCCATGATTCTTGTTCTGCAAATGCAGATCAAGTAAAGTTTTTGAGCTGCAGCTGTTCATTCCTTTGGAAACTTCTTCCTCTCAATTCCCTTAAAATGAGTATATCAATGAAGGAGTACATGATCCTAATGGATGATTAATTTTAAGCAGAACTTGAACAAGATGAAAGAAACGGGTTCTTATGCTGAATATGAAGCAGGGAATTGTTTATACTTCATTGCTTCAGTTCAAGTGTTGAGTATGGTATTTATGATAAATATTTGATCATAAATTCCTTCTTCTAATCCCCACCTAAAAACTGAGCAGAATTTGGGTTGAGTTTTGCAAAAGATGATTTGAAGAGAGGTCATTGCCCAGAAAATCAGAGGTTCAATAAAGTTAATTTCTGAAAATAAAGGTATTCCATAATAACTAACAATGAGATTGGCTGAATTGAATCTTATTGGGAAGGGAATTTCAATAGAAGGCTAGATGGACAAGTTATTTAATCCCGGGGCAAGTAAATCACAATATAGTCTGAGAACGTATTTTTGGTCAAACTACTGATGTCGATAAAACCAGTCAACCTGATCATTTCAAAAGGGAAAACTCGAGCTATTAGGACAACTCCCCGGGTGAAACTTAGAGGCAGGCGTTTTTTGTTCCTGAGTTAAGAATTCTGTAAGAGGTGTCACAGAGCTCTTAAACTGCTTACAGGGATTTTTGTGCCTAGACTTAACCCCCTTTACTTTTAGCTTGAACTTAACACCAATTTTGTGTAAAAACTTTTGCAAAGGGCTACTCAGAAGGCTTCAGTGAGTACTCTGAACAAAACCTGCATAAATTACTTTAAGATTTATTTTTAAACCCTGTGGTTTCTGGGATCCCTCTGTAAACAAATAATTAACAATGTTTGTTTTTTTCATCAATGAGAATTTTCTCATTTAAATCTGATACCTTAATATTTTAATAATTGATGCCTGGATTTAAAGACACGTAAGTTTCGTGATGTTTTCACAGTTTTTTTCCTTTGCATTTAGTTATTTACTGGAGAAGTCAGAAGTTCACACATGTGCTGTAGATCTGTATGTCAGTATCAGTTTGAGCTTTTAACATGAATTAGGAAATGAGGAAAACAAGTTTGAGGATTTTTGGTTGATTCTGTTCAACAATTTTGAGATGTTCATTTTTTCAGTATATTACCTTTATGCTGAGACTTTCATTTCTGTGCTTCACCTGACACCACGAACGCTGTTCAGTAGTCAGGTCTCTTGTAAAGGTCAGTAATATGATCAGGTGCAAGTGCACGGGCAGTGAAAAGTGTGTGTTTGTGTAGTGCACACACAGACTGTGCATACCCCTGGCAGTTCCTGTGCACATCAGGCTTTGTTAAAAGGAAGTGAAATTCCATAGGTGCTAGTAAGTAATTACACAGTAATTAGCGTGAAGGACACTTGGCTTTATCTCCTCATCCGTTTTCTTGGAGAGGCAACATGATTATCTCATAACGACCTGACTTGCATTGTCATATCTTATTACTTGACCAATTTAACAACATGCAGGGCAAATATACTAAAAGCTAAAGCTCTCAATGTTAATTACTCAGAAGTAGATCAGGAAAAGAACATTTTAAGGCTGAAGGAATTTCTGTCTCAGAAGGGAAGCACCACTCTACAGAAATGGGTTATTTCTTCTTCGGGAAGCATTTGTAAAATCTCTGTATAACAGAAAGAAATATTGACTTTTCACTGACTTTGTGCAGGCATTTATATTTCCTCTAGCTCCTTAAAATCTCTAATAATCATTTCTGTGGTAAGATCCATTTTTATACTTCACTGCAACCACCTCTGGTAATGATTAGATACTTTCATGGTATTGATAAGCACATCAGAAGACAGTGCTGTGAAAATGAGTGTATGTGGGTACACTAACACGCGTTTTTTTTTTCCTATGACCATCGTCATCGATCTTAAAATACCTAAACAAAGTACTAAATTAGGACCATAGTGCCTAAAGAATTTTTGCTGTTCAAAGGAAAAAATTATTCTAGTTAGTGACCCAGGTCACTTAACATAGACCTTTGTTTCAAGAGTTGTCTACATAGTGTTTCTTGAATCTGTTATTGTTATGTGTATTTTTCAGGGCTTGATTTTGGCCCAAAGTAGAACTAATCTATATATAAGTAATCTGGATTTGAAACAAAGAAATTACTGGGTATCTTGTCGGGGTTTTGTTTGTTTGTTTTTTAATCTGGTGGATAAATGGAATTCTTTGCTAAGATCCTAAACTAAAATTTTATTTTATTTTTTTTAAATTTGAGTGAATTATATACCTTTCTGATGTGAGGTTTGCATAAGGTTATTATTCATGTCTCATGTTTTTATGCCTTGGTTCACTGGGTGTGTTTAGGGGAAGGTTTTTTGATTGACTCTGGGTGGTGCACAGAAGAAACAACTAAATTCTCAGGAGGAACAATAACAAACTTCCTGAATGTTGAGAAACCACTGCTAAGGTGCTTTCACTGTTAACTTGTGGGTACATCTTGCAATACGTCAACACAACCAATTTTTGTTATCAAGACTTTAAAATCAAGGAGGTCATGCATAATTAAACATGGCCTTGTATGAGCTGTCCCAGGATCTGCTGAAACAAGGATGAATGCTCCTAGTTTAAGATAAAAATATACTGGAAACTAGAATAGAGGCACTATGAATCTCAGCAATTTATCAGTGGACTTTCACATGAGTCTTCTATGTGGCAACTAAACTGACAGCTAATCTAAAGATAAAGAATTGTCCAGCTTTGAAAAGAAGTGGTTAAATAGTTGCAGAGGGAAAATAAAGCAACAAAAAACTTTCAAGAATGTTTTGATGACTGCAAACTTAGATATTTGTGAAAGCAGAAGAATAAAATAAGNAGAGACTGAATTAATCTTTAAGTTCTGCTGTGGAAAGGGAATGATAATTAAGCCAGGTGTGCCATGGCCATCCAAAGATCATGTGAGGGGGATGAGCGACAACCAATTGTCTCTTGTACATTTCTGAGAGGGGCAGTTTAGGGTATGTGAGGTGTCACTAGATCTAAAGCATTTCATGTCAGGACCATATGACAACTGGACAGCAAGGGAAAGATTTAGACCTGAGATTAGAGAGATCAGACAAATTATTTTTCAGAGCACTAAATAAGTGTAACTACTTTTCAAGCAAGATTTTGAGGTTCTATTTTACTTCTCTGCACTTCATAAATATAATAAAATACCCTGTGTCATAATCTCAGTCCAACTCAATTTGGAACCACTGAGTTCCACTCAGTGGAGCTATGGCAATATTTATAAAAATACTTCTGGGATTCCCTTCCAGTTAAACAGTTAGATGTCTATGCTATGCCAAATAACAAGTGGTTTTTTTATGCAAGCTGTGAGTGATCTGTTTTCACACACCATGTAAAAGGTGCACACTTTTCTCATCTTCCTGAGCACCAGTATCCAATATGTTGGTGTGTATTTATTTAATAACTTCAAAAGCTTCTTAATCTTGTGCTCGTTTCCCTTGCTGATT
>VYZQ01028241.1:10203-22932 GCA_013400655.1 Mystacornis crossleyi
GTTGGGTTTTTTTTTTTTTTTTTTTTTGTTTTTTTTTTCATCTAGCTGAGGTTTTCTTGAGTTGAGCTATTGCTGTGTCTTGTGAAGGTAAGATCTGGTTTTTCTGCTTACGCTCTCCAGCAGTTCAACAAAAAACTGCAGATGTGTTGTTGTTGTAAGTGTATGAACTACCAGTCTTAAATCCAGACATAAGAATTTGTTTAGAAAGACTGCCAACAATCATTTTCACATTTGAGCTGCTTCACTGCAGCTTTGGAATACTGTTAGTTTTTGTTTACCTATTCTGAAGCAGTTGTTGATTTCTAGACATTTGCAGCCTGGGTTTGTATTGGTATTCACATTGCAGTGTGAAGTGAGGATTTGATGAATGGAGGCCTGAATGTCAAGCTGCTCCTTTGATTACAGCTGCTCAGCTGCTGGTGCCACAGTTCCTCCAGTGGTAAATATCTCATTTGATGGCACTTCATCCACTTTGTTTTAAGAATTTCTGCAGTGTCCATGAACATTCACTTAATTCAAATATTTGTTCCTTCATGTTTAAAAGCTGAGAATTCCTTTTATTTTCTCCCCTTGGTAATATTGTTACGTGTAACCACTAGTATGGTCTACAATTGGATGAAGCAGGGAGAAGAAAATACTGTTGCAGCCATTTTCATTTTAAATCTGACATTACAAGAACTGCAGAAATGCCTTTGTGATAGGAAGGAAGAGTAAGTGGCCATCTTAGCCAATATCTAACTTCTAAAGGATAAAGTTAGATGAACTTAATCCTAACCCAGCAGAAAATATTCAAATAAATATGTTGGTTTCTTTTTAGGAGTTTGGGGGTTTATCGCTGTAGAGGGTTGACTCTGGCTGGATGCCAGGCACTGACCAAAACCTCTTTCTCACTCCCCTCCACAGCTGGACGGGGGAGAGAAAATATAATGAAGTGTTAATGAGTTGAGGTAAGGACTGGGAGAGATCACTGACCAAATACTGTCCAGGCAAAACAGACTCAATTTGGGGATATTAATTGAATTTATTACTAGGAAAACCAGAGGAGGACAATTAGAAGTAAAATAAGATCTTGAAAACCCCTTCCCTCCACCCCTCCCTCCTTCCCAGCTCTGCCCCTCCCTTCTTCTCCTCCCCCCCAGTGGCACAGGGAGACAGGGAGTGGGGGTTATGGTATTGCATCACACGTTGTTCCTGACACTGTTCAAGGAGAGGAGTCCTTTCCCTGCTCCAGCATGGGGCCCCTCCCTTGGGAAGTAGTTCTCCAAGAACTGCAACATGAGTGCACCCCCATGGGCTATAGTTCTCCACAAACTGCTGCAGCCTGGGTCACTCTTCCACAGGGTGCAGCCGTTCAGGCACAGCCTGCTCCTGCGTGGGTCTGCCACAGGGTTACAAGTACTACCACGCAACCTGCTCCAGCGTGGGCTCCTCTCTCCACAGGTCCGCAGGTCCCTGCCAGGAGCTTGTTCCAGCATGAGTTTCCAATGGGTTCACAGCCTCCTCTCAGGCATTCACCTGCTCTGGCGTGGGTCTCCTCCAGGGCCTGCAGGTGGATCTCTGCATCCCCATTGACCTCCAAGGGCTGCAGGGGCACAGCTGCCTCACCAAGGTCTGCACCATGGGCTGCAGAGGAATGTCAGCTCCGGCACCTGCAGCACCTCCTGCCCCTCCTTCTGCACTGACCTTGGTGTCTGCAGGGCTGTTCCTCTCACATGTTCTCACCCTGCTCTTCTCAGACTGCAATTACAACTGCACAATAACTTCTTTTTCTTCCTCCTTTTTGAATATGTTATCACAGAGGCATTACCACCATCTCTAATGAGCTCAGCCTTGGCCAGAAGTGGATCTGGAGCCAGCTGGTACTGACTTTGCTGGACATGGTGGAATCTTGGGCCACAGAAGCCACTCCTGCAGCCCTCCCACTACCAAAACCCTCCTGTACAGATCCAATACAATTATTTAGATTTGTTTCATCTTTAATTTCCCTCCATAATTCATTAATAGAAATGAATGTTGCATTTTTCTTTTTTAATTTGTGAAATATGATATGCTCTGCACACCACCTTTTTTTTTTTTTTTATATTTTATTTCTTTTTAGCAGTGTTTAAGAAGGAACACATGGAATAGAAAACAGGAGTATGATTTGTATGCAGCCATGACTTACACTGGTATAAAAGCAAATGGTTATAAAATTCTTACTATCACCTCTACAATACAAAATCATGCAGTCTCAGCTAAAACTAAATGAACAATAATAATGACAATGCTAGGTAGAAATGAATATGGTAAAGAGGTATCAAATATGCATTTAGGAAAAGGATGTATAATTTATTTAAAAATATTTTCTAAGCCATGTTCAACCTTTGAAGAAGTGATGAATATTTCATAATTCACAAAAACATCCAACTAAAATCTGTAGCTTAGTTACACAGCTTTCATTTTGACTGAAATAAAATAAATTCTTTATTTTGGCTTTAATTCTACTTCAGGTTTCTCTGAATGCTGCGCAGAACATCAATAAAAAATCAAGTTACGGTTAAAAATGTATGTACTTTCTCCATACCTACAAATTGAATACATCAGTAATTTTAAAGGTTCCCCCACTCCCCAATGTTTTTATTCTCCTTGACTGTGGAGAAATTTACATATGGCTCTACATATGGAAAGCTATTTACATATATTGCTAGACTCAGTTATGTCTACGAGGGTGAGGACACTGCAGTGCTGGATTTCCAGCTCTATCTTTAATGCTCCAGGACTCAGTTCTGCTAGGGACAGCTGTGAGCTTGGAACAAGTCGTGAGGAAGAAAACTTCATTTCACAAAAAGCCATGGCAAATATTCAGTATGTTTGTGACTCATATTTGCAGTGGAAAGAAATATCTTTACCTTAGTGAAATTTTGTCGCATTTGGGTAAATACCCTAATTGTTAGGCATGTGATGCCTAGCTCTTCTAAAGGACAGTGTTTCCTACTCTGACATCAGTTTGTTGATTTTAATGACTTGTAAATTATATTGGCTTATATCCAGAAAGAGTTCCTGGGATAGTTCTCTGAAATGCTGATGAGCAACATTCATCTGAGTAGGAAAACTGAAAGTGTTCTGCTCTGCTCCCCTATACACATGATCAATAACTGAAGACAATAGGTTTGAGGTTTTAGCTCACTGGGAACACAGAAACTGATTCTAAGCCAGTCACCTGCTGGAAGCATTTTGGAATAGATTCCAGTTCTGAATTCAGGACTATTTAACACACTAAATTAAATACATATTCAATACTTATTGGTATGAGAAATCCAAATTCACAAAACTATATACAATATGGAACATCAATTTTTTCTTATTTCCAATATCAATGACTGTGTAAAACTCACATGACTTATAAAAGTTAAGTAGAATAACAAAGTTTATTTCAGTTAAGAAAACTGGATCAAAAGTACGTTGCACAACAATCTATTACAATCTATCAAAGATATCAAACAGGTGAGAAGAAAAAAAATTATTAAAAATCTTAAAAAAATCTGAAATCACAACTAAACTATCAAATTAAAATAAGCCATTTTCAAGTAGCATCATTTTCATTGGAGAAATATGTAATTTCATAAAGGGAAACTGCACAGAAAAGACCAAATGACCACAGAATTCTGGCAAATACACAGTTTAAATAAATTGCACAGAACATAATGAAAATAGAGTAACTTTTCTGTAGGGGGAGAAAAAAGTTCAGAGATAACCCGATTTCTGCTGCCAATGTTTTCCTTTTCTGTTCAATAGGAAATGAAGAATAATTTTTGTACTGGATTTATCTCCCCTGTGTCAAATTTAAACAGGTTTGCAGTATTATCTTCCACACTTTCCAATATTCTGTCCAGTTAATGTGACACAGTTTGCAAGTAATAACCAAAATATCTGACCTCAAGTGACATTGTTACTCCTCCTTATTTCATGAGCTGCAGCAAGGATAATTAAACAGAAGGCTGAAATAACAGTAAGTTGCACTTCCTGGGGTGAAGGGCTAGATAATAAGTAAAAACTGGGACATTTCTTTGCCTCCAACTCTGCAATATGTTCCCTATTCTGTGTGAGAAAATTGTCGTTTCTTTTACTAGAGAACATTATGAAGCCATCTAAACCTGGAAACTAGATTCTCCCCGAAATCATAAAAGTTCCAAGTTGGAACACTGAAATCAAAGATATCTTATGTATTTTCTTTAGTTACTTAAATTTTAAGTTTATCAGATTTTCACAACTGGTTATTAGAACATCAATTTCATTATCTAGTTGATTAGATGTGTAAGTAAACACATATTCATGGTAGGAAAGGTAGATATTTTTTTCTCAAAGAGTGCTCCTTTATTACTCCTTCTGGAAAAAGAAAGGGATTTTATTGCTTTTCTCACATGCAATTTTTTAAAAAAATATTTTTTTTATGTACAGAGACGTGTTTCTCATGGGAATTTTAAGTTTCTGAAGAACTTAGTAATGTTACAAAATTTTGAAATCTTCCATTTCAGGACAGAGAAATGCTTCTTTGGTAATGTTTCTATACAAAGTATAGCTTTTAAAACTAGTTTTACATTGCCCCTGATTCCAAATCAGCAGCCTTTAGATTTTCACGTTTGTTCTGTGATGCATATTCTGATGAGGGACAGAGCATGTTATGTTTGACAGTGCAAACTGGGAAACTCCAATGACATCATCCCCCTCTTTCTGCACATACTCCATTGTCAAGCCTTTGCTAATTACTGGAACCACCTTTTTTTTTTTTTTNTTTTTTTTTTTTTTTTTTTGTTTTGCTACCATGGGCGTGTCATGTAATATCTATTTGTCTAATGAACAAAGGGAAACTGCACTAATAAGGTATCTGTCTGAAATTCCTTCTTAATTGGCAGCATACTGCAGGTATTCCAAAGGACTACAGGGAACCTGTGCACACACTTCATGTTGCCTAAGCTTTGCTTTGAGATTTAACTGGATTCTTTTACAGGCTAGAATATGCTACTCAGAGGGATGGACTGAGGAAACAAAAAAATAGGAGGGTACTGAATAGAAAGATTCAGTGGCGTATAGGATCTTGAGAGAGCTAGAGTAAGTAACAGAGCATAGTATCTAAGAAAGGGGAAATACGTACAGTGAAACAATTTCTGAAGAGAAAATATAATTTTAAAAACAAAATGAGTATTGGCAGTTAAAATGAAAATTTCTTTCTGTCATGACATCTGCACTATGCAGCATACACTCCTATAGTACTAGGATTTGACAATGATCGAAGTTTATTTTGCCAGCTTACTTGTACCCCTGTGAGTTGCTGATACTGACTATCTGAAATGGAGGTGTTGCAGATGGCAGCATGAAGGCAAAATACAGTTCCATTTGCACTGAAAAGTATACGATCTAAATAGCACCCTCTCAATAATAGTGAAAACATGGTTATGCTCTTCCAGACTATTTTGCACAAAAATTGTTAAACCTCAAATACTTCTTGTGGAGCTTTTTCATTTCAAGATTATGTGCTACTGGAATGGACAGGTATGTGATATAATACAATCAAAGTAGCTGCAGAACTCTGTACATTTTCTTGATATCCTAGGAAGGAATACTTGCTGCTTGTTGAAATACATATTGGCATGATACCCTAGCAGGTGCTGAGCACAGATAGCTGACAGTTGCTTGCTCGCCCAGGTATTTCTCTTAATATTTTTGCTTAGGCTTTTCTTTACTCATTGAAAGGACCAAAAGAATCAGTTGACAGGGGAAAAACTCAGCTAAAATCAGTCTAGCTTTGGAGAAAGGAAACTAAATTCCATGAGAGACTGGACATTACAAGACTGGGCAAAGGCAGTAGTAAATTCCACAAAAGGAGGGACTTCTCTTTTTAGTACTGGGGATAGCTTAGACAGCAGCTGCTGCTATAGCATTACATTGGCTTAAGATGAGATAAACAGCCTTACATATTCCATACCCCTAGAGAGTATAACAAGAGAAAGCTCTTGTACTTTCTTACTTCAGAATAATCTTTATAAATGTAAAATTCAAAAGATAATAACAAAGTGTTTTTTGCAGATGTTTTGCACCTGATTTAGCTGTGAAAGAGAGAGATCTCAGGCCTTGCTCTATATGAATATTCTTACTCCATCATTGGCAGTTAAAGAAAATAAGAAATTATAAGAAAATATCTGCTATCCCTCATCATACTTTTTGACACACCTCAGGTAGTGTCTTATTACATTTTCTATGCAGCTGCTATCAGGATTGCAAGCTAAAGCATTCTCAAATTCTCAGTTAGCTTTCCATTGATCACAGTGAAGTTTTGATAAAAGAACTGACACAGAACTTGTTTTGCAGACTGTTTTCTCTGTCTTCTGAGCATTCTGGGTACACCGGAATTAAATTTTAAAGTTCAACTTAGTTTGCCATAAAATCAAAAACCATAACAAAAAACCTTTAAGCATCAAAGAAATCTTTTGCAATTAACTTTCATCAGATTTTGTGCCCTTCATCTTCTTTTCATCTCCAGACTGAAGGAGCTAAAAATTTTGTTTAAATGATTTTTTCCTGTTCCCATCATTTTTTTTCTGATAACTTTCCATTTTGTAAGAAATATCAAATCAAATCTAAACAGGAAAGGATGAAGTGAATCAGAACATTATTTTTTCTTTCTCTAAAATAAATCTATTTATTTTCTCGATTTGAAAACGAAACACCAAAAGCCTCTTCAGTTCCTTTTCTATTTTTCTTCCTGTTAGATAGTAAACTGAGACTTCAATGAGTCACACAGCTCAAGGCTTTTTGCAAATCTTTTATTATCATTAGGAGACATTAGTTGCCTACTATATGTTAATCCTTCTTCTGTCACTTTGTGAAAGAAAATCTCTCATCTTCAATCTTGACAGTGAGCTAATCTGTCTATCATCAGCCCCACATACCACATGCTGTACACTTGCAAATGCATTTCTGAGTTAGCTACAGCTGTAGTTAAGACATATGCATCCGTCAACAGAGACGAGGCTTTCTACTCAAAATACAGTCTTTTTTTCTTCAGTTGTAGCCTTTTTTGACCTATTTTCTTTTACTTTGGAGCTTTTTTTCATTATCAACTGCAAAGTAAGTATGAAGGGTATTTGCATTTACTTCATTTTAGATAAATGTTTAAAAGTATAACTGTGTTTGCATGCTCAGCTGCCTTGATGACTGGTTGTTTTAACAATGCTCAGTGAAGCAGCAGATTTTGTTAGTGAAGTTCCAGCAGTATCTTTATGCAGTTTGGCCATAAATTAAGCAAAAATACCCACTTGGTAGCAGGATTTGGTGTAGCCAATCCAGTGCATCTTCTCAAGTTTTCTGAAGAAACAAAAATCTAAATAACAGTAAGGCAAGAGATTGGACACTAGCAGAACAAGGGAGCTTGCAGGCTATATGGCATGCAGGTAAGAGAAAATGCAGGTAACAGAAATCTGGGAAAAAATAACAGAAAACTGGATCATCAGGTTTGTTTGCATTAGAGTCAAGAGAATGCAAGAGTACCAGAAAAAATGTTGGTATAGAAGAGGATAGGACATCTTATTTTGGCTTTTCAAAAATCAAAGAAAGAGCGGAGTGAGCTGTTTGGTCTGAATTTTCAGTTAATTTGTTTTGGCAAATGGAATGTGAGTCAGAAAGTATTCATTGTTTTTATAAGCATTTTCATCAGTCTCTTAACATCATGCCTTCAACATTTTGATATTTTCCAATTTTTTTTAAAAACAGCAATTATCACATTTTATTTCCATACTAGAAATTTATTCAACCTATAAAAATAGAAATGAATTTGTAGGAGCTGCCTGCCTCCCCTGAAATCCATCCAACCGTGGTTCCTTTTCTAGTGGGCATTCTGGTGTGGTTTATTACACTGGATTCAGAGTTGTCATGAGTCTCTGTTTAAACTAGTATTGTTTAAACTGAATTTCTCTTCCCACCCTGCCACAATCCTCCCTGAAAAAAAAAAAAATCAGAAAAAAATATGGAGGGGAAAAGTTCTCTCAGACACTCAACCTTGGTGGCTATTCTTTTATGTAGCATAGAAAAAAATCTAGTTCAACCCTCCTGCACTAAGCAACAACATCTTCAACTAGATCAGGTTGCTTAGAGCCCCTTGAATTTTTACAGGGATGGGGCATCTACCATCTCCCTGGGTCAGCTATTCCAGCATTTTACAACCATCACTGTAAAGAACCTCTTTTTTGTATCTGACCTAAATTGACCCTTCTTCAAGTTAAAACCTTTACCCTTTGTCCTAATGCAACAGGCCCTGCTAAAAAGTTTGTCCCCAGATTTCTTATAAACCCCCTCTAAGAACTCTAAGAGCTGAAGTAAGGTCTCCCCAGAGCCTCCTCTTCTTCAGGCTGAACAACCCCAACACTCTCACCGTTTCCTCACAGGAGAGGTCCTTCAGCCCTCTGATTGTCTTCATGACCCTTATGAAGTATCTTCACTCAACTGACACTCTGTTAACAATGATTTTTCCTCTGTCATCCTCTTTTACATTTTGTCAGAAGACACATGCTTTTTTGAGAAATTCACAGACCTCTTGAGAACTCACTGGCAAGTCAAAGCTTCAATTCTATTGCAAGGGTTATATGGAAGGCCATATTATTCCCTCTGCTTCAACAAAACAAATTTTTGTGAGATTAGATGAGGGAAAAAGCTTTTTCTTTTCTAATCTGCCTTGCTGTGGAATATTTTTTAAAGTGACCAAGTGCCAATATGAGAAGCAAGGGCTGAGCTTTGTGGTTACTTTAAATTTTAAAAGAGGCAGGAATCTCCAAGATATAATCAGTGATTTTTGTCCATATGAAAAGGTCTGAACTACTGCCCTCTTCCTTCCTCTGTGTCTCACTGCTGTATCTTTGCCATTTCTCTTTGCAGAAGTGGCACTCTCAAGTGATCTTTTCAAGGACATTAGGTCAAGTTCATTGCTGGTGTAATATTGTCCTCAGTGCCAATTCTTCAGCTGAAATATGGGCTGGACTGAGTGCTTCATGTTTAATTAGCATCATTGTGGCACAGTGTGCAAAGTGATTTACTGTCTGGGATGATTGCTGTAATGTCACCTTTGTTCATTAATGACTCAGTAGTGTTTTTTCTCTGCTTAGTCTTATAAAGGAGGAAAGCTTGATGCCACCTGAAGGCAGAACTGAGATGCATGTTAGAGAGCTGCTAGGGTTATAGGAACATAAGAGAGCTCTTCCCGATGCTATTTCAGGAGAATAGACTGAGTGGTCTGGTCTTTGTTTTTTTTCAAGGTGGAGCTGGAAGAACACAACTGGATGAGCCTGTCAAACACCAGGAAATTTGAAGCTGTCCTTTGAACAGGAAACAGCACAATCTTACAAAAACACCAACCCACCACTGATCTCTTTGAACTTCACCTAGGCCAAGATTACAACAGTGTTATTTTATGTTTTGCTGTTACCTGCAGGGAGAAGAAGTTTTCTTCTTTAAGTGCTTTGTGCTTTCTCCAGTAAGAAAAAGTAACATGCTGTAAATAATTGCAGTTCTTATGGAAAAACAGGAAAAAGGCAAGAATGAACAAAAGTGAAGCGAACTGTAATTTTCAGTGTCCCTGTCTTCTTTAAGAAGCAAAACTATCTTAAAAAAGTGCCTTCCTGGCTAACTGCAGATAGCTCTCATCTGCTTTTATAGCTGGGCGTCTTAGAAGTTCTTCATGGTACATTTTATTTCACATGCTTTACTAGCAAATCAAGAAATTTTGTTTCAAGTTTGAATACTAGAGATAAACCTATGTTGTAATTAATTTATATACTTGCAGTCTGAAAATGAGCGATGTTGAGAGATCTAATGAATACAATCCTTTGCTTTGGGTGGTAACACACCACTTTTCTTTTCTGTTTTGCCCTATTTTCTCCTTGGAAGTGATTTCTGGCATCTCTTAGTTCAGAAGGATAGATGTTTTCACTGTTCTTACTGTCTCACATAAACACTCTTTATTTGAAAAGCTTTGTCTTCTGTACAGTAGTATTTTCCAAAGGGATTTCCCTACCTTGCAAAATATCTTTATGCCTTTATATTTTTCCTTGCTGTCCTTCAGTTATCATGAATTTAGTCTTATTAGAAACCTGTAATTCCTTCTCATATTTTCTTGAAAATAATACCTGATAGCACAGTATAAATGTGTCTGTAATACAAGAAACATCACTAATTTGTAAGACAGTTATTAAAAGCGTCATGAAAAACCACGTGAAAGAATGCACTTTCTGCATTGTTTCAGAAGGATTTATTACTAATTCTCTAGTATGTGGAATTGGGTATTATATTATTTAAGTAGAAAGAATTATTTCAATAGTAAGATTAAAAAACTAGCTACTTCAAAGCCAGTACTTTGAACTTTTCTGATGCAGACACAGTACGAGTTACTCACTCTTAGGTCCCAAAGAATTGTTCACACCTCATTATGTAATTCCAGTACTTACGCTCAACTCAAATATTATTTGAATTGAGCATTAATCAATAAAACATCCCCAGAGTCAGAGAGATTGCAACAAAGGATTTCAGTCATATCCATTCAACTTCCTTTCCTCAGCACTGTGAGGATGGGAATGTGAGACACTGATAAGTCTGTTGTGACTTTAAAGGTTCTCACTGGATGCTACTGGCTGTAAGGCACTATGGAGTGCCCTAGGAAGCCCTATAGGTACAGGACTGGAACCACTCTTGTTCAAGCTAACACTAGAGGACTGCACGTCTTCTAGGCAGTCTTTCATACAGTCGGTTCCTTAGTTAATTCCTTTCATTTGTTCCAATTCTCTATCCCAATGACTGAAGAGTCAAATGGAGATTCAATGGCTGTGATTCAACACAAGTGACACAGACATGAGTCCTAAAAGTGCTTTACTGTAATCAAAGAATGTATGAGCACGTACAAAGTCAGTGTTTCATGCATCAGTAATTACATGGGAAAGACTGTATGTGTATATATCACAGATTTCATTAAACACCAAAGCAATTTCTCCTCTTTACTTCTTGAGTGCAAACCAGATTCTGAACACGCACATTGTGTTATGTTTGTTACACATAAATGTATACATAATTTATGTTCCATTTTGTTATACCAGTAATGTCTTCTGTTGGGAGTTGCTTAAATATAAATAAAGATATATTGTGACATTCCTCCTCCTCCTCCCTTTTACAATAAAAGCAGTAATCAAGCCTGGGGCAACGTAGCAGCAATTAAAGTTTACCTTCCTGACATAAATCTCAATGCACATGAAAATTAGGTGTGGCCCTTAGGTTATGAGTTTAACAGCATGGACCATTATTGTGCTTAGGGGTGGCCTATTTACAACACTCATTATTTGTCTTTCTAAACCTACATCAAATTTATGTAACTTACTTTTTCTCTGCTTCATGGTTCTGTGGATTTGAATGATGAATCCATTTTCTTGTGTACAACACCTAATCTTTTTGTTGCTCTGGACGAATTTTCAGTAAATTATAGATTTCTGTACATCCATTTTTCCAGAGATATGGGAATCATTAACAGGTTTGCTGACAGCTGAAATTTGAATGGTGGGTATAGAAAATGTTCTAATGGACTGACAGTGCAATGCACTAGCTCACCACACACCAGCATGCCCGTACAGGTAAATATCTTATATATATATATATATATATATACACATTTACTGAAACACTGTATATTTTTTTACTGTATGTAACTGGCAAATGAGCTACACGCATCTCTTCTTTATAGTATTCTCTATGCTAACCTTAAAAGTTTTGACTGTCCTGCCCAAACACATTGTGAGAACTCTGAGGATCAATTTTGCCTCCGTGTCATAGAGGATTCACAGTGTTTCCCCAGTACACATATATATCTTACCAATGACTTCAGAATTACCTCAGAAGAGATTTACACTTAAGGTCACCAAATTTTATTTACGCCTCCGCTTGTGTCTAGGAATGTTACTGCAGTTCTTAAAAAACCAACTTAAATTTATTCTCAGTATGCAGCTGGGACATGAGCAGTAGCAACTGATGTAACCATCTGTCTCTCTCAGGGTCACTTTTTTGGGGCATCTTTTTGCACGTACTGAAAGACTCTGAAGACTGCCATATAAAACTTCAAAGTATAAAGCTGTCATTGATAGTACATCACATACAAATGATAACTAGCATTATCAAGACACTGGGCCAAGCACTTACATACTTATTTAAGTGTACTTCAGACTTCCAACTCATCATGTCACACTTAAGACATCCAGCATCTTTGGTAGCAGACAGTAGGATCTAATAGGAAAGGTCTGGCATCTGCTACTCCCTGAAATGGAGTTTTGGAGCTGAGGAGTTGTCTTATACTACTGTTTTTTCCTGTAGCATTTTGTATCCTTCCATATAATTTTGGGCTGTGGTTTATCTTCTCTTTATTCTTTGTGTTGACATCTGTTGGGGGTTGAGGAGGTTTTTCTTTTTGTGTGTGTATGTGTTCTTTTCTTCTCCTCTCAAAGGAATTTTTTCCCATGTTAAGGGACGATTGCTGGGGTACTTAAAAGAAACAAAGGACCTAGCCAGCCACAAGGGAGGGGCCCAATTGTCCCTTTTTTGGTCTTGGTGGCGTCTTCTCAGGTGGGGGAGCAGAGACATCTCGAGATTTAGAACTTGAAAAAAGAGGTGGGGTAGAGTGCTTGGATTCATTGCTCTCCTGGCGTTTGGAGGGAGCGGAGACTGCAGCCG
>VYZQ01028243.1:14122-27340 GCA_013400655.1 Mystacornis crossleyi
AGCCTGTTTTGCCCTTGAAATATTTCTCCTGCTCTCCTTATCTCACCCATGAGGCCTCCATTAACCCTTTTTCCTCTTTTCCCTCTTTTTGCCCAGCTGTGGTAGGGGAGGGTGAGCGAGCGACTCTCATGGGTGCCTGGTGTTGGGCCAGTGTCAAACCACGACAAGTACTTAATCTTTGTTTATGTGGAAAGATGTTTATATGGACGATACAGAGCTCTGCATCAGGCAATATGATGGAGAAACTCCTTCAATGACGGGTCATGTTTAGTGGATATGTGGACAGTATGAAAAGGGGATTTTAAGAATTCCAGCACTGAGACAAGGATTAAGAGATGAGACTACCTGAAGGAGAAAGGGTTATTCTCAGAAATCCTTAACTTCAACTCTGAATAAGATCTATGGAAATTAGAGACTTATATTTCTTTATATATTCATCAATATTTCTAAAGGCATAAAAAAGCATGTTAACTAAAGTAACAATAAATCAGTAAACAAAAAAATGGATATAATGAAATTTGGATGACACAAATTTGTTTTCACAAGTTTGCATGCAGAGAATATATCAAGTAGCCAAAATAATTAATTCTCAATTTTGCTTTGTAACAGAGCTAATTTCTCTAGCATATGTAAACTTTTTTCGTTATATTTAAGATAAAAATCTAAAAAGAGCTATTGAATAAATACATATTTATTATCTAAGAGACAATCTTTCTTGCGTACCATCCATCCATCCCAGGAGCAGCACTATTGAAGTCTTTGTTGTGTTAGGTCTGCTTCTTAACAGAAATCCATGATAAAAACATTGAGCAAAGTGTTTAATCCAGCCCAAAGCAGTGTATCACAATACAAACTAAGTGTCATTTTTTCTGAAGAGTATCTGCCCCCAGAGTATGAGGGAGTGACTAGAGATGAGGCCTGTGAGGCAATTATGGCAATACAATTTATGCTGACTGATGAATAGTGCTCAGATGGCCTTCCTGTTAAAAAGTGGTGGGAATGCAGGTGAACATTTTTGAATTGGAGCTGTATAGGCTTCCATGATCTACAACTGACCAGCCATGGTGAGCATTTTGTTGTGATGTGGCTCATCCTGTGCTATAGCTTTAAATACCCACTCCTACACCTCACATCAGGAATATCAAAGCACTTCAAGTATACAATCCATTTAACAAAACACTGAGCAGTATCAGCATACGTACTTCAAATATGTTTCAAGTAATTACCACTTCATACAATAAAAGTAAGGGTTTATCTACATTAAGGACTGCGGAAGTAAAAATATTTCCTTTGAGATAACAAATGAATTAATTGTTCTGATACCACCTAGGGACAGGAGAGGTAAATTGCTTTAGACAGTACCTGTCAACCCATTGCATAAAATAAGGTACATTCAATCCTGTGAAATATTCCTTTACCTAGAAAAAAGCACTCTTCACAATGTGCGTATTTATTCTCATGCATAAAAGAAATGTAAACATTGCTCTAAGTCTGTGCATATGAGAGTAAGACACAGTGAATCACCTTTTGGAAAACAGAATTCATATGGAAATAACTGTTTTACTAGGAACCTGAGACACAATATGCTGTATGATATTGCAATACATTATACTGTTGTCATGTTGTATCCTACATCTTTAGAGGAAACAGTGGAGAAGAACAATAGTCTTTCACCCAGATAAAGTGAGAAGAAAAATGTCTGTGCAGATGTGGATTGGAGGAGGAGAACATTCCTCTGGTGGTTAGAAGCCCTGAGAAGCCCAAGGCAAGGGAGGGCAGGAGGGGAAGAGAGCAGCCAGGAATGAAGCAGTCAAAATCAGATGATGAAACCAATGCACTGTATTGTAAGAAACCTAGGCTTTACCCCAGATACACAACTGCATTTCCTAAATTTTCATGACACAATTGAGTGTATTTCCCTAATCATGTTTAAAAAGTAGTTGCCTATGTGCCATTCCCTCAGGAGTTTAGAGATGTAGCTTTTCTAATAAGCAAAGAAGTTCAGTGACCATAAAACTGTATTAAGCAACCATTTCTCAAAAACATTTCAAAATATGTCTATCTACGTGTTGAACTACAGCAGGATGCAAAAAATACCATAAATACCCTTTATACATAGTATCTGTATTTAACCTATGTTTGCCTTCTTCTTTCTGTGAAATTTTATACATAATTTTTCAGCTGGTGATATTTGACAGAGTCAATAGAGGAGATCAAAGAGTAGAACTAAAAATAATCAGAATTATTTCTTCTCCTCCCTCCTTTTCACACTTCCCATTTTCTGTCAGTTCTGTTTAATTTCTACTTTTTCTGCTTCTAGTAAATCTGTGTCTTTTTAAATTCAGCAAAAGCTCTGACCCTTATACTTTTTTTGTTCTGGTATACCAGTGATAACAAAGATTCTAGTGGATAAAAATTTCTATTACTTAACAGAAACCTAAGCTATGACTCACAAATTAGGTAATCACTATTTTCCAAAAAAACTAGTATTCTCTCATAGGCAAGACAAGAAGTTTTTAAATTTCAGAGATAAGCAGGCACATGCCCTATAAACAACACTTATTGCTAAATTTTCAGTGTTTTGTGATTTGCCTGTTTTTCTTTCAGCCTGCAATATGGGCAAGATGAATTGCCTGCAAAAAGGCAATATCAGTAATTTTGGAAAATTTATCATGCTGTTTAAAATAAATTTCTTGTTGAGTTAATATAGTAACTATTTGCAATTCAAAGCTCTTCTATTAATGCATGGCATACTATAGATATTTGATGGCTATAACAATTAGCTCTTCTAATCTGAGAGAAGCTTCAATGAAGAGCTTTGCAGTAGTCTGGCTCAGTGAAAGAGACTTGTGTTGACCTCCTTCACTAATGAACTCTTAAAAATACCGTGTTAAACTCCATGTTTGTCAACAGACCTGGAAGGAATCCTCAGTATTACTGAGAATGAATAAGTCAGTTGAACCTAGGGCAGGAAGGTCCATTTGGATGCTTCGAGATCCCCCCTGAAGTCAATGAGTTATTTCAGTGTTGCTTTACAGACCCACACCCTCAAAGAGAGGCTGCTACACGACTGCACACCACTACAGGACACCAACTCTTGCTTTTCTGATATTAAGAAGAGGTCTTTTGCATCACAAATGGCAAAACCACCTGTGGGACAGCACCAGTTTATGCATCGAGGTGGTTCATAAAACTGAAATAGAAGTAAAGCAGATGGAGGGAAATTGACCCCTGCTTAGAATTCCTATGTATCTGAGTTGCCTAACCTTGAGATCTTTTTGTTTACTGTCAGCTCTTCGACAACGTTAAGATTAAATGAAAGGAAGAAATGCAACAGCATCTCAGTTTTGGCAATTCTAAAGCTGTGGCTACTAAGAAAAAAGAATGATTATGGTAAATGTTCAGATTTTCAGCTCATTCATGAATGCAGCAAGTCGATAATTTTTTTACCCATGAACATTTAGAAGCTGTTATAAATCATCCATCCACTATGGACTTGTTAAAAAACTGAATTTTCTATCTGTACAGGTGAGTAAAGGAAAAAAAAGCTTGGTTATTGGAAGTCTATACTACACAAACAGGAAAAGCAGACTTTGTCAGGCTTTTTCCTGAGCATAGGTAAATATTGGGAATATACTATTTAAATGATAGTCTGATTGTAGACATGTATCCATAACACACAAGTAGGCTGGCTTGTAAGGTTGCCTAGTTCAATCTGATGTTAACTAGGAAAACTCACAGAGTAGTTACAAAGAACTTAAAAATGCAACCAAAGAGTATAAATAAAGCATAGAATACCCGGGGAAAAAAGACATGGAAAAAAATTCTCAAGCTACTTTAGAACATTTTTGGTTTCAGCTATTTTAGTATACAATCTAAACCCACCAACACAAAAATCTCTTTTGCAGCAGCACCAGCTCCAAACAGTTCAGAGCTGAGCATAAGGTGTGGCCCTTTCTGAATACCAAAACAAGCAAATTTTTTTACCAGAACAATCCCTTTTAGAAAGTTCAGATTTTTTTAAATTTTTATTTCATCAAACAGCATTCAAGACATACGCATTTGTAGATTTCAGTAAAATGAAATGTTTATGGCTTAATTCTATTTGCAATTCAATTACATATTAAAAGCAGAAAAATGAAAAAAATTAAATCACTGACAAAGCCATGTTGCTGCAGCTATTCAAACAGATGTACCATCATCTCCATTCTAAAGCTTACTAAATCAAGCAAATTTTTTTTTAGAAAAAATGGCAGGTAAGCAATCTTTTGAATCTTTTGTCCCTGGTCCTGAAAATTTTTCCTTATTTGGATGCATGTTGGAGAGGTTTATTAACAAGGTCTATTTCAGTCTTTCGACTGAAAAATCAAACTGAAGGAGACCAGGACAGACCAGGACTGTAAAACTATCTTTACCCTTTTTTTTTTTCCCCCTCAGCTTTTGATAGTTTGTTTTGTGGGGTGTATTTGTGCTTTTCTTAATTATGAAAAATAATGAAATACACTTTTGAGGTTAGGAAAGCTTTTATAAAGAGACAATCTTTAACATACCACCTACAAACGATGCTAGTTAAGCTACAGTGATATTTATATAGTTCCTTTCTAACTGAAAAATCCATAGCTTCGAAAATAGCTTAGTCCACAGTGATGCTGCCCATGATAGCTATGAAGCATGCTCATTTCCTTAGCGGGAAGACTAGCCCAATTCCCAGCCTTGTTTATGTACCCAGACACCTAAACCAACTGGAAACAGAACAAACCCTTCCTGAATACCCAACAGAAGGTTTTTCCATCATTCACATTTCCACTTTTAAAAGAGGTTTTAAAGATTTTTTAAAAATTTTTTTCGTTTGTTAGTTTATTTTAAATTCAGATTTGTGGTAAAGGAGCTGTGGTTCTGTTACAGGAAATGTCATGGGAGACGCTGATGGCAGCATGTGGGTGTGTAGGAGGACATTGGCGCACGTGTCTGCAAAACCACGTATGTGCTTTGTCGGTTTTTAGTTGCTAGTGTAGTACATAATTTGAAAATACTACAAACATATTAAAATGTACTTTAGACTTCACTTTCTCAGTATCTTTTCACCTAAGGAGCTACCTCAAGAAAATCATGTTAAACCTAGTGATACCAAATAAGTCCCTGGGGAAGTGATGGCTAAGATGTGCATACGATCTTTACTGTTTGAGGAAGAATGCCTTTTAGTCTGCTCGCTGAAGGATTTTTTTACTTTAGTTTTAAGGACGCACGATCCAGCTGTGCAAAACTCCTCTATCACAGTTCTCTTTGAAGACCTTTTCCATAAACTAGTAATTATAAGACTAGCAAAATCAAAAAACACTTTAGAAGTGTTTTAATCTCTCCTCATTAACCTTGTCAGTGTTAGTCTGGACAGACAAGCCTAGGCAGCGCAGACACATTTTCTAACGCCTGTTTTGCAGCAAGAGCAGTGGCACTTGGTGTAATCTAGCAGTGGAAATTTCATAGAACAGCTAATATGTATGGAATTGGAAATTTGGAAGCAAAAGAAGAAAATCACTCAACGGTGCTGCTCTTTTATTAAATTCACAATTTTTTTTTTGTTATTCTTACATATATTTTTATCTTTTACCAGGTAGCTTTTTTGCTGGCTTTTCAGAACTTGGCTTATTTCTCTTTTTCTTTTCCTTATTCTGTTTCTAGTCATTGTATTAAGTCAATTTCAGATTTCATTCTTTTGTTGTCTTATTATCATATTTAGTTATTCAAAACTGAGAGCATGCTACTTTGTACTGATTTTATACAAAGAATCTACTCATAGACTTATTCCATGGAAAGGTCTACAGAACAAAAGGAGTGTCAGGCTCATTATAGGACAATGTGCTCTGCAAGGAACTAATTCTTTGTTATGAATACAAGAGTGAGGTGAAGGGATAATGACAAATGTTCACATTTAACATAAAATAGAAGGTTTCTGCCAAGAAGTGAAAAAAATTACTTTAGGAAGTTTTAGAATGAGGAAAAGACACATGTATTTGAGGGAGGGAGGCAGTGAGAAATCAAAATTTTATTTTGTAGGGAATCAATGCTAAATATGCTTAATATGTCAAATTCAGGTGATAATACACTTTCATCTATAGCCAGTTTTCTGCTTGGTAATATGTGGTTGTTCTTTCACCAGCAGTGCTCACCTGACACAATGCACTGGACTTCACAAAGATTATTGGAATAACTCTTTCCTGGTGTTATTTCATAAGGAGTGCTCTACTTCTGCCATGGAGAGAGGCGGGAGGGGCAGGTCCTTTGTCAGTTCTCTGTAAGCCAGTCCATTTCTATCTCTCCACAATAAATTTTTCATTCCTCACCAGAATTAATGCAGAAGGAAATTAAGAAGCAAGAAGAGGAAAACTACCTGACAGTAGCCTGCATGATTTCTGGGAAGTGCAAGTGAAAAAAAAAAAAAAAAAAAAAAAGGAATGGAAAAAGGAATGGGGGGGTGAGGACCAGGGAAGTAAAAAGGGAAAAAAAGAAAGATCTGACAGGGAGGAGGAATAAAAAAACATAGGAAACTCCTTGATAGTGAAGTTTGCATTTATTTGAGTGCTCCCAGAGAAGAAAATAGAACTGCCTGCCTGTGTGTAGTCCACATGAGAAGTCCTATAAGAAAGAGGTTTCTCCTTCAGTATTTTTCTATTTTTTCCTCAAAAACTCAGGAAAAAAAAAGACTGACTTCTTTTTTTTTTTTCTCCCTATGAATTTTGAGCTAGATTTTCATTATTTAGCCATGATTTCTCTGACTAGATGACTTAAGGTTACTGAGGTCGCTGTAGCTCAGTATTTCTTTGCATTTACTAAAACAATAGAGTTTAATAGGGTGGGGTGGGGTGGGGTGTTGCAGGCTTTTTTATGATGAATTAGAAAGCCAGCTCCAGTAAATTCTTTGCAGTATGATGAACCTATTCAAAATTTCCAGAATTCAGTAACAACTGCTGAGAGCTAGATTCTGATGATAGTAATACCTTTGCTCTGTATGTAGGCCATTATATTTTAACTCTGTGTGAACCGTGCTAAGAAGTTGCAAACCAAAATGATCCAGGAATAAAAACTGAGAAGAAACCCTTATCTACAGTAAAGTCAAGTAAGCATTTGCCGTGGTAAGTAACTAGAAAAAAAGAGAAATGTTTATCTATACAAACCAACATTTGCAAAACTGAGGTCAAACTAATTTTATTTGCAAATGATGTTCTTGCTTTCTCAGTGATGACAATTCAGTACTGTATTCCATTTTCTTTTGGCACAAAAGGATTTCCAGAATAATGTCCCTTTAACTACTCACAATAGTTCCCCACAAAAGCAAGGGTAGATCCAGATGTTTGCATAACAGTATCTAAAAGGGAAACTTCATGAATTTGTTCAAGAATATTTTCATGAGCAATAATTTCTATAGAAAATCAAGAGAGATTATGTATAGGAACTAGGATGTTAGCATATATTTGTCCTCTCACAGCATCCAAACAAGTAAAAAATGTCTGGAATCCATCATATTTAACACAATGCTAACAGAATCTTCTTAACAAAAAGCAAATGAGCAATTTTTATAATTATATAATTACGAAACTTATCTACTTGAGAAGATTAGAGACTGAAATATTGAATGAGAACTACTTTAATGCACAAGAATAATACTTGATCTTATTTTCAATATTGCTAAAACAGCATATAATTTGAATGCCTCAAATGTGACTGCCAATTTGTGCACAGGGTTTTTTTTCTCCTCACATCATTTTAACAGCTGAATTAAGCACATACTCAGAGACTGTGAAGAAAGGGTAGCAGAGAAAGTCCACAGCAGTAGACTACAGTATATAAATCAAACCTTTCCCAAAACTGAGCTTACTTACGAAGAAATACCAAAACTTTTGCTAGATTTGAGTTCTTACGCCTACAGGAATCAATTCACTAATCTGATTATAAAATGTGAAAAAGGCTAAAACTCGTTGCAGCATGCATGCACTTCACAGTGTTTCCCCCTGCACTCCTCATTCCCTGAGCTCTGTGCTCTCTTTCGAAGCACTCTGCAGCTGCTTTTCTGCTGCCCGCCCGCCTGCCTGCCTGCCTAGGCTTCCTTTAATGTAAATCAAGCCACAGTGGGAAAGAATCCATTTGCAGAGCTGGTCCATGACAAAGTCAGGGTGTCACCAGGCCACGCACCTGCAGCAGAGAACTGAAAAGTTATTCAGGATCACACATCATAAGCATAGCCAATGTTTAGTACAACACAGGACAAAGATTTCATAACAACTCACTCAGGACAGGAAGGATGCCATAACAATTTAAGTTAGAGGAGGATGCAAAGATTTTTCAATTACCCAAGATGGAACTTTTATTTAAAGTTGATAGTTTCCTAAATATGAGTTCAGAAATGAAATAATTTTATCATCTAGCCAAATATCACTGCTTCCTTGCCTAAAAAGACTTATTAATACTTGATCAGTACAAACAAGCATTACACCCATCTTTCAACTAAAAATAAGAATGTTGGGCAAGAAAGCAAATCCAACTGGAAGATGTTTCCACAGGAAGTCTGACTGCCTCTATCTTCCAGTGAAAATGAAAACTGAGAATCCTATTCATCTGTCACTGCTGTTACAACTTTTGCAACATTCCTGGGACTCTCCATGGTAATTCACCATGAGGACTTCACAAAATTTTGTTTCTATACAAGATACAGACATACTGTCAGATGTACACATAGTACATCTAATCTGCCCTCCAGGAAACAGTAGTTTACTAAGAAAACTTTCAACAGAAACAAAAATCCTTTTGATCCTCAGAAAGCTTGTGTTCCAGGACAGCTTGCTTGCAGGTGTGTGAAGTCCATGAAAGAATAGGGAACCTGGGCTTTTATTAATTCATTGAAAAAAAAACCTTCTTCAAGGCAGACTTGAAATTCTGCGCCAAACTTCCTTTGTGAAAATATAGACATTAATCCTGATAAATATTCAGATCTGACTGATCATGGCTGAGTAACTGTGAGAAAATGACAGGTACTATTTGGAAAGGGAGACTTTCAGTGAAAAAGACTGAAGGTAAAACATCTGATATTGGTACCCTTTCAATGTATTTTCAAACAGCATGAGACATATTCCTGAGGAAGGAGTTTATGAACTTTAAGTAAGAGTGATTTCTAACTGAGAGGATTTAATATTGTCCAGAAAGGGACATATTGAGCTAGATGTGGATAAATCACTGAAATCTCTTCTGAATTTGATGCAATTTAGTAAGAAGTCCTTTAGATGCCTTTAGACACATCAGTGGCAGTATGTTTTCCAGTGTTTTCAACTTCCTATAGCAAGAACAAGTGAATCAATAAAAAAATACTAAACAGGTGGCATAGGTATCAAAACCCCACAGTTAATCTCAGTTCAGACGTATTTTAGATAGTGCAAAATTAAATTAACTCTTCAGGTGGCATCATACCTTTTGGCACTTAGACTGATCTTAGAAGGCTCCTAAAAAGGCACAGTGAATCATGAAGAGTTTTTTTAAGTTTTTCAAATTTTCAGCCATCTTCAGGATTAATTTTCATTTCCTGTTGTGTAAACCCCAGTTTGATTACTAGTGTCATGGATCAGGTGACTGTCACCTTTCTATGTTGTGTGCACCTCCTCTGCACTGGAATGGAAAGGTAATGTGTTTCTCATGGCAGACTCCCAACAAATGCCATTGCATGACAACACTGAAAATGTCTCATTATGGAGTGGGGTAGAAATNAGCCATCTTCAGGATTAATTTTCATTTCCTGTTGTGTAAACCCCAGTTTGATTACTAGTGTCATGGATCAGGTGACTGTCACCTTTCTGTGTTGTGTGCACTGGAATGGCAAGGTAATGTGTTTCTCATGGCAGACTCCCAACAAATGCCATTGCGTGACAACACTGAAAATGTCTCATTATGGAGTGGGGTAGAAATTACAATTACAAACAAGAAACATGATTAAAAAATAAAAAAATCAAAGCTACAAAGCCAAGCATTATAGTTAAGGCAAGAATTACGTTTGCGCAAGCCTTGAAAAAAGATGCACAGCATAGCCACATCACCCCTGGGTTCAATAATTCACCAGTTAGTGGTGAACTGAGCCAGGGAATGCATGAGGACTCTGACTGACCAGACTGACTTCACAAGTGAAAACATAAGTAAGCGCTACAGCCAGGCGGGCTTCTAACTGGAGCACTGGACATCTGCAGCAGAGCTATTTCTAGTGCCAGCAATAAATGCAAATAGAATCATTTCCGGCTGCAACAAACATATGGCCTGCATTGGGGAGAGCACAGCCAGCAGGTGGAGGGAGGTACTGCTTCCTTTCTACTCTGCTGGTGAAGCATATCTGAATTTCGGGTCTAAGCCTGGGCTCCCCAGTACAAGAGAGACACATGGACTTACTGCAGCAAGTGCAGCAAAGTGCTGCTAAAATGGTTAAAGGACAGCAGCATCTGATGTACGAGGAGAGGAGGAGACAGCTGTGACTGTTCAGACGAAAGAAGAGGAGGCTCCTGCAGATCTTATCCGCGTGTATAAATATCTAATGGAAGAGGAAAGAATAGGGAGCTGGACTCTTCCCAGTGGCATCCTGTGAAAAGACAGGAGGATGTGTATTTCACAAGCTGAAATGCAGGAAATTCCACTTAAGTACAGGAAAATAACTTTTTTTCCTGTGAAGGTTGTCAAACACTGCAATGTGATGTTTAAAGATGTTGTGGAGTCTTCATCCTTGAAGACACTGAAGAAATCTGGCTGGATACCGTGCTGAACAATGTGTTCTAGTTGACCTTGCTTTGAGCAGCAGGGTTGGACTAGCTGAAATCCAGAGGTAACTTCTAACCTCATTCCTTCTGCCAGTCTGTTATCTGCCAGCATCCCCAGTCCCACAGTGCTGGTGCCTGAAGCCATCCAGGCTGAGCCATCAGCTGCTCAGCACCACAGTATTTCTGTATTTTCAGAAATTTCAGTTGCCATGGGGGAGATGATACATTTGAGAGGTGCTTCTTTGAAGACATCTGATTTGAGAACTTGAATTAAATACAGCAGATGCCACTAAATGGCAGTTTAGGAGTGTTAATTATGCTCTGAATTATGATGCTCTTATATTTGATTATACATATATCTTAGCACCATTACATATAATACACTCTTTCCATCTTATTGGTCAAAAAAAATGAACTTTATTTAATAGAAGAAAATTAAGAAAATGTAGCCATTTTAAAGCGTGACATAAGTGTTTCTTAAATAAAACGTGATATCTTTTTCGGTTTTTGTAGGATCTTATGAATCTTATGGAAGGAATTTATTCTAATTTTGTTTGGAAAACTAACTTTTCAATGGCTAAAGTAAAATGAATACTGCCTTGTATTAACATTTCAATTAATATCACTTGAAATATTATTTTCTCCTTTCAAACATTCACTGCAAAGGTCCTATTCATAAGCATGTTCTTTGTTTTTATTTGGTACAAGCTTGCAAATCATTACTAGTACACACATAACAACTGTTGTGCCAGGGATGTAGAGTGGCTTTCCAACAGCTATGGGAGACCTCTGGGTGTGGATGATTCAGTCCCTCACCAAATGTCCAAATTCACCGTTCTTGTCCAGCATTCGTTTGTCACACTGGTCACAGCAGGTTTACACTGCAGTGATCATCATATCTAAATCTGCACGGCACATCCTGGAATAGGAATTCTCTGTGCAACAGAAGCTCTTACTCCTTTTGGTACAGAAACCTGATAATGGAATTCACTTATATCAGTTGCTCAGAAGCTGCTTCTACTTTTTTTTTTTTTTTTTACAGAAATGTCTGGTTCCCCGAGGCAAGAAAAGCGAGACTGAAAAGCGAGAGTTAGGGTAGTTTGCAAATGAGGGCAAACATTAGCACAGCCACACCTTGCCTTGAGACTAATTTTTCTTTTTGAAGGCAAGATATTGCATCAATGTTTTATCTATTAATACAGTGATTTTATGAGGTACACAATGTCCTATGCTATTTATCACTCAAGTTTCATATTGCTCGTCAATAACTTCAGAAATGGCAGCAAATTGGGCTTTGGCAGATTATTTTCAGTTGACTAACTGGTGGTTGAAGGAATTAATCACTTCTTTAGCTGACAGATTTCTTTTAATATGGCAGGCAGGGAAGCATGGTGTGAAGCAGATATATTTATTAAACCATCTTTCAGTCCTGACAGTCAGGGAGGCAACAAAACATTCACACCTTGAGTTTGATACCCTCTCTTGTTTAAAGCTGGTCTGTTCAAACCCACTTGGAGATGTGCTACTTTTGTTTTGGTTGATTTTGACACTTGCTTCCACACAAGCTTATTAAGGTACAACAGCGAGTGAGACACAAGAAATAATACCCCTTCTTCTCCTGCTCTGTAGGTATGGTGCTCCTCCAAACTCATCTTTCAGCTTACAACAGCAGTTTTTTTCCTGGTGAATCTTTCTGTTTGCTTCCATATGAGTTGATAAGGCAACTGTTCCTACTGTGAACTCAGTCACTGTTAATTGTCCAAGCCCGACAAAATTAGTTATTATCCGGGGCTTCCAAAAACTAACCATTGGTTCCATCCAGTGAAAATACCATGAAATTGCTTTTGTAATGATTTAAAATTTGTGGGCTTACCATTCTGGTGTCATGCAAGAATTAGGAGCATTTTCAGACCTGGGCAACTCTACAAGGAGTGTTTTATGAATTTGTGTTCTAAATTGAAGTTAGCCACCTGATATGCTGATGTTATGTAAAAGATTCTTTCTTTCTGTGCTTATCTGGAGATGTGTTCCTCTTCTTTCACTGCCTAGCTATTAGGTTAAATAGTAGCGCTCCAAGGCTACAGTAAAAAAGGTATATATCACATATTGCCCGGAGTATCACTAGCAACAAGTAAATCAAAGCCTTGGTAGGGAAAATGCGAATAAAACAAACATGGCAGCACACGCTTTCAAACAGAAGGGTATGTGGAAGGATACTTCTGTGGAAAAGACGTCAGTAACCACAGCGCTTTCCCCCCCCGATGACACAGGTTCCTACTCGCGCGGAAGCCGCAGACAGAAGCTCCCGACTGCGCAGACTGATATTTCTCGAAATCTAAAGGCGTGCGGTGCCGCAAGGCGAGGGGGCACTGGCGGGGCCGGGGGTGCCGGGGAGCCCGTGCCCCGCGGGCAGCCCCCGGCGCCCCGCGCCCGCGGC
>VYZQ01028243.1:27365-52081 GCA_013400655.1 Mystacornis crossleyi
GGCGGCGGGGACCCTGGACAGCGCTGGGACGGGGCGCTCGGCCGTGGCCGCGGGGCGCTCGGGGCGCGGCCGGGGCCGGGGCTCTCTCCGGCCGGGCGGTGATCCCTGCTGAGCCCCGGGAGCGGGCGGGAGGCGCGGGAAGCCCTCTCCCCTCAGCGCCCCGAGCCCCGTTCGCGCCGTGCCCCGAGCCAGATATGGGCGTGGGCGAAACGGGCATCGGTTCGGGGCTGGAAGCGCTCGGGGAGCCCGCTGAGGGCTCCAGCCATGAGTGGTGCCCTGGCGGCCTTTGTGCATTGTGAGGCTTTCTAAGAATTCGCGAACTGCTGATGCCCGTCAAGCTAATTGAACCCATTCAGGCTGCTGTTACTGCGTTATGCTTAGGTAAGGTTTCTTACCCGATTTTCAAAGCAATTTATATCATTCCACTTCATGAATTAGACACAAACCTGATATTTCATCACATATTTGATGCTCTAACAATAACTTCATATCTGCATCTGCTGAATAGTAATTCCAATTATTTCTTTTTCCTAGGAAGAATAAATGAACCCCCAAACTGTGTTGCATTCACGATGATTAGCAGTTTTTCAGTCAATTTTCTTAGCTCCCCTCTTCTTTCCATTTTTTTTCAAGACTTTAGGCTTGTAATTCCTTTTTTGAGTGAATAGGGTTGTTTCTGTGGCTAAAGCTCTGTGACCATTACTAGCCTAGGTTTAGTATTCCCTTTATAAAATCATCTCTGTCTGTAATCATGAGACGCTTGTAAAGTTTTTCTCTCATATATAAAGGAGTGCTTTTATACGTCTTTTTATACATCATGTGTCCTCTCAAGCTTGATCTAATGCTGCTTCTAAAATGGCTCTATTTTCAGAGCTGGTCACTTATTCTGTGGATGTAGTAAGATGGCTTTCTAAGTTCAAAGGATGATTTAACAGGAGAAAAGTCATAAGCAAGGATGCAGTGTGTCTGTAATGCTGTATTTAGGCTTTCCACTTCCACTGGACTACAGGTTACACTGTGCTTCATGTAGGTTGGTCTAAAGACGAATGGTCAGACATTTGCTGTTTGGAATACTAGTAGGAAAACCGAAATTTTTATTCACTCAGACTTTCCATTATGAAGTCTGAGAATACAGAGCTACAGAAAAGTGTAACAGAGGAATTTTTCGTAGCAAGTGTAAGAGTTTAATTATATTTGTATGAATAGAACAAAGTGTTTTACTTATTTGGAAGTGATCTAATCTTAGAATTTTTCCTAAGACAAAACTCCCAATGGAGCCACTCCCTTTTCTTGTAGTTAGAATTAAGACGATTTGCTTCCAAACTACAAAAAATAGTCATAAGGAAACATACACTTTAAATCATATAAATGGATTTACCACTTTTCTAGGGTCAGGAACAAAAAGTGGTGACAGCCTGTACTGGGAAGTGGTTCCTGTAACAGACTATTTTACATAATTAATCAGAGAAGATAAGCAATTCAGGCGTCTGGAGACCGTGTGCAAATGTGTTACAAATGTTCTCTTTGTAGGGAAGAGAATTGTAGAGAAGTTTCTTGCTTGGATTGTGTTGCTCTGGGGTGCTACATATGGCCATACGTTCTGATGACTGTTCTCTTCACTTTGCCAGTAGGATGAACCTTAAATGAACCAGGTGATTGTAAGGAAGCAGAAGGAGNAGAAAAAGAGGTCGTGTAGGATAGAAAAAAAAAAATTTGTACCCCCAATTCTCTAAAAAAAAAAAAAAAAAAAAAAAAAAAAAAAAGGGCATTTGCTGAAATCGTGCTGATCCAAAGCAGGCAGGAAAAGTATGGAAGGAGAAAGAAGGAAAGCACATGAGATCTCCTGGTTGTACTTCTTTTCCTGTGGAAATATGTAGCTTGCAGCTATTGTGAGTCATGACAGTGCAAGATCATGAGGCAAACATTGGAGGAGAAGGTAAGGAATTTAGTTCTACAGTGGTTTTTTTACCCTTTTTTGACATCAATAAAGTGTGTCACCGAGATCTCACCTTCCTCTCTCCCACTGGTTCACTTCCTAAGTACTCACTTAAATTGATCAAGTTTTTGATGAAACACTAAAAATGAAAAGTCAAAGTTAGTGTCCATGGAAGTAAGTACTAAGGTTGTGTATATTTGTCTTATTGTGATTAATGCTTTCTTTATAAAATCTGTCCTTAGCCTTCTGTGACAGTCTGTTTCAAAACAGATCCCATAGTGAAATGAAAACATAAGAGTTGATAATAAAATCTAATATGCCAAATATCAGTAGCAGTGAAAACCTGGTTATGTCATGCCATAGAAGATAAAATATCACTGTTATTATGAGTATGAATGCCATCTGTTTAAAATTCTAAAAAAAAACCCAACCAAGACTCAAAATAAGCAATCCAAGAAGCCAAGATAGAGTTTATAGCAAACACAGCTATTTTCCTTTTAACTGGAATGACTTGTTCAACAAAAAATATTGTAAATTTCATTGTACTTTAAAAAAAATCCCCAAAAATTAAAAATCAAGCACCTCAGTAATCTAAGCAAGCATATGCAACATTCTAAATTATTGACAAGGAAATGTGCGTTAGGAGGTACTGGCTGTATTTTGGACCTATTTTGTAGACTAGCAACAGGTTTTAATTTTTCTTTATAAAAATGTATTCATTTAAGAAAAGTTCAGTACAGGTAAAAAGAAATATTATTTTAAAAGAGTTATTGAAAACCACAGGACATGATTTTTTTGTTGTATTTTGTTGTAATGTTGTAATCATTATGTTTCAGCTTGCACATTTTATTAACAAATGAAGTTTGAACCATTGGAGAGCTGCCATTAGAGTTTCTTTGCTGGAATTCCTTGCACATTTTTTACTATTTACTTTTTAAAGACCTTTGTTGTCTACATGTCTTTTAAAATTTAAGGCATTTATGTAGATGTTTACCATTGCAATTAAGATTTTTAGCATTTGAAATTAAATTAGGCCAAATCTCATATTTGACATTACTTTGAATAGTCTTTCTAGCATGTCTTTGCCATTTGAGATGTGGCTGTATGATGTGTGTATATTGCATGGTTGTATGTATGATGTATATTCAGCATGTCTTGCATGAATAGTTGTATGACAAGTAGAGATTCAAGTTTATCATTAAACATACTGTATTTTTAAGTCAGTTCAGGACATAGGTTTTTGTTCAAGAAAGCAACACTGTTCAGGGCAGAATGTTAGTATCTATTTAATTTTAAAATTAAAACAGGATTTAAGCTTAAATTGTGCTTAAATTGACTAAGGTGTCTAGCTATGGTGTAAACAAGAAATTTTTTTTTTTTTCTAGTAAAGGCAGCAAAATTTGCTAGAAACAGCAGATTTTTTGTAAGGTATTTGTTTGTAGATTCACCTGCTTTGAGACAATTGAAAAAAAACATGTTAATATCTATATTTAAGCCTTTTACTAGTGCCATAGGTATTGACTGCAGCTCATTTGGTAATACGCTATTCTTCCATTTTTTTCAGTTGTCCTGCTCGTGTGATGGCAGTTGTAGGTCAGTGCTAGGAAGTGGCTCACCACACAGGATATTTATTTCTGTAGATGTGGTGTCTAGAGCAAGCTAACATCTACTCCCTTTTTGTAGGAGTGCATGTTTCACTGCTCTCAGTTGTTCTGCTGCTTCACAACCTAAGCCTGAGCAAATTTGATCCCTACAGATTAATTTTACTTCACCACAGAGAAACCTCACCAAGTCCTGTTCATTGATTCAGATCCCAAGCACCTCTCTGAGCTTTAGGGCCTCCACAGGCCTTAAGTCTTTGAGAGAATCCCACCCAGTGAGAGCCTAGTATTTTGTGACATTCACGTCCACTTGTTTTTCATTCATATTTCCTATTACAAGATAGTTTTGTTAAGTGGAATAAATGCCCTTGCTAAGAATATTACTGCTTTCAGGTTTAATTGAGATTTAATTGTATTTTAACTGACATTCTCATTTGATTCAAATGCCCCCTTCCATGGTTCAAACCTTCACTGCTACTTTTAAGCACGCTCCCAGCTACTTGAACTTGGCAGTATTATGGTACACATTATTCTTGATTTTACTGCTCTGACTCTTTAAATTAGTTCCTTTGTATTACTTAAAGTCAATTTGTGAATTGATTTTCTTCTTGCATATTCACTATTCACACTCGAAGTAGCTGTTCCAAGAGAATGGTGCCCTGCTAGTAGGAGCATTCAAACAAGCCCCCTGGTGTGAGTCAGCCGCAGGAGGGTAATTCCTTCCAGGGAGCACACTAAGCCCAGATGATGACCAAGCTGTGACCTTATGGGATATTTCTGAGAGGGCATTTCTTTCATGAGAGCCCCTGTCTGTACTTCCTTTGCATATCTGTCTGCCTGAGAACAGAATGCTGTGCTGTTGCTGCTTGAGTGACAAGGCCACTTTTCCTCTGCCCTAAGGCAAGGGGAGAAATGCCTGGAGACTTGAATCCCTGCATGGGGCTCTGGGACACAGAGCTGTCTGGAACCTTCCCTTGGGATGGTTTGGCTATGCCTTGCACTTCACGCATGGCTATGCCCATTGATTGTTTCAGCTAAGTCCATATAGAAAATAGGTCAGCCATGCAGTGGCTCAGGAAGAGAGCTTTAACGGTGTGGTCGTAATCTAGAAACAGGACGTGTATCATCGTGGAGGAGACTGGAGCCACTTCCAAAGATGTTATCGAGCATTGTGGAATCTAGCCCTTAGACAGCTGTTTGTATTAGAGAGCTGCAGGGAATATCCCATGCAAGTCATCCAATTGCTTCCCTGTGAATAATGTAAAAATTTCTTGTCAGAAGGCAGTGTGCTAAAATTCTTTGTTTAGTTTCCCCTCCACAAATGGAAATTGAAAGAAACATACATTTATGAAGTGAATCTCTTCCTCGGCTCAGTTCTGAGTTATTCAGAACGAAAAATCTATCACGCTTTTGGGGAAAATGTATTTTGTGGGAATCCTCCTGGTGTGATTCTAGAATGTCACTGGTTCCAGAGAGTGCAGTAAAACTTACGGTGTCTGTGATGCCACGTACAGTAGTTGCTGCTAAACTCACCACTTTTAATGAGTAATAGCACAGAAACAAATTTCTCAATAGCATATTGGACAGAAGTGTGTTGTTGAGCGATGACTGCCTTTCTAATGCTGACCAAGGTAAATTCCAACCTTGCATTTCACTTGGCACTTGATACAGATACAGACTGACAAAAATTGTTCAGGGAAAGCGTATTACCCTCCTCGGCAAATACAGAAACTCTTCACACACAAAAGAGCATTAGTAAAAGCCTGAATACAACAGAGGAACACCTCAGCAATATTTCTAGTTTGTTACTTCGAAAAATTGGGATTTTACATTTGCTTATAATTATTTCTATGATTTGAAAACACAAGACAATATACTCAGGTGCTGCCTTCTGGTTAATAGGGAGGGGCATCTGCTTACATGAATAGCTGTGTTTCTCCCTAGCCCTGACTGCAGGCATCCAGGAGCCTAAAATACTCATTGCAGCTCCTGTTTTAAATAGAACTGCTAAAAATGGCAAAATTTCCATGTCTTTGGAGAAAGCGTGTATCAATCTAACTTTAAATTTCCTTTTTTTGTTGTTTTTGCCAAAATTGTCTTCATAGTTGTCTCTTGTCTCTTTGCACTGGCAAGCTGAAAGTGAAAATCCATTTGCCTTCATGATAAGAAAAATCTTTGGCGGACTGAAACTGTTGAAATTTTAGTGAAAATAGAGCCATTCACTAGGCATATTTAGAGGTAGGATTTTAGAATTTCCCCATGGGAAGAATGGTGTGAAGGGAGAGAGTCTTGTGGCTTAAGTAACTTAGCAAGTGTTTTGGTCAATGGAGAACTGATTTTTTTTTTTCTCAAAAACTTCAGGAAATCTTGACAGAAATCATTACAATTAATTATAGATTGAATTAAATGCTTGTTTTGATACAGTTAGAGGTTCCCAAACAAGTTACATGATATTAAAAACCAGCCAAGGGGAAATACATTTCCTTTAAGGAGTTATGAAGCCTTCAGAAATAACAGAATGATGTTAAACCTGCTGTCTGTGAGCCATGAAGATTCAGTGTGAGGATACCTGTTGGAACCCTGGATTTGGATATTTTTAACTCTCAGCGTTAACAGGCACAGATCCCCCAAAATATACTGCATTTGATCTGNGATACTTTCCTTGTTCTGCTTGTCTATATAGCACCTGCACCCTTTTATGAATCTTATCTGCAAAATCTATTAGAATTTTAGTTGTGTAAAGTTTTTTCATCGCATTGTTTTTTTTTAAATCTGGCTACCAATTTTTATAATGTCAAACACGACTTTTCTAAATCACTCAGATCTATTAAACTGCCCAACAAACTTGTGCAATCTCTTAACTTGTGCTAAGACATCTGAATTCACTTAGCTCGGCTGCAGTCTTTCTTTTGTGATCTCCAGCGTGTCTTATTTCCCCACTTATAAAGGAGGCATTGTTATGTTCCTGTCTTAGCCATTCAGAGGGCAAACCTTCCAGGTCAGACATCATCTTTTGCTGTATATTTCTGTATGGCCCTGCTCTTAACTGGAGGCTTCTGGGTTAAAACAAGCAAGTAATAGGCCTACCAACAGCAATAGAGAGAGAGCAGAATGCAGGGTATTAGTGGCACTATTTCTCTGCTAAGCAACCTGCCCAAGGATGAACTCACAGACGGTGTAAATACCAGTCTTTAAGTGTAAGCAAAAGTTCTCTAAGAATTTTTGCACATTGTGGTCTTGCTGACTAAATAGTGACACCTTCATGAATGTTAGAAGGTAGCGAAATATTTCCCTTTGCAGACAAAAGCACTGGATTGTACGGTGGCAGTGAAATAACACAGAGGAGACCAGTCTTCAGTCTCAGGTTAGGCACAGTTTGCAAAACCTTTTGGTGTGCTCACGAGGCAGAGACCACATTGGTAGTGTGGCACTGAAAATCTGCAGCTGATCTGAAAATTAGTATCAGCTTCGATCAGGTTCACACTTACCCTGTGTGTTACATGCTCCAGATCTGTGGGAAATGCAGCACAATAGCCAACTATATGTGGAAAAAGTCATTGACCATAACAGTAGTAAATTTTAGAAGCAACGGAGGCATGGCTAGTCACAGTTTGAAGTGTGCAGCTATACCATGCATGAGATAGAACTGGGCATCATGACACTCACTATTCTTGTAGCAGATTAGAGACTGGCACTCAGAAATGCCAGTAAAAACTGCCTTTGATGCTTGCTTATATGAATATATGAAATGTGGTTTCATGACATCTTCCTTTGAGTTTCTCTTCGAAAATTACTTGCAGTTCTAAGTAATAGTAAGTTCTAAGCAAAAATGGGTTCAAACGATAGAGGGGAATTAAAAGGAAAAAATATCTTTTCAAATAGGCTTTGAAGTGGTGAAGAGCAAGGACTGCTGATAGGATATGGGCTAATGATTTACCCAGAGCAAAAAATAAAACAGAACATCTATCCCTGCCCAAGTTGTGGGCAGAATTTTGTTAGCAGTAAGTTGGTATGGGGAAAAATAAGATAAGAAACTGAAATGAGTGGTAGTGGCAGAAAAGCATCTAATGGGATTAACGTGTTTAAAAGAAGTAGTTAGATTTTATTGCCATTGCTGTAAGTTAGTATATTGTAAATGGCCGATCTATTTAATGCTGGAATAAATATGCCAAAAAAGGCAGTTATATGGGTTTATATAACAAATACTCAGTGTTTTCTTTCCCAGCTGTTACACTACTCTAATGGAATACACTCATAATCTTTAGTAAAATATTAATAAATGCATTCAGATCTTTAAACTTAGGTTTGGCACTCTGTCTTTTAGCAAAGAAGCTGCATTACTTAGGAATGCAATCCTAATGTCATAGTATGGGCATCGTGGGATTTAGATGCCTGTTACAAACAGAGTTGAAAACCCAGAGCAAAGGTTTACAGCATAAACGTGCTGCAAAGATACTTGTGATACTGTGAGAATGTAATTTCTCCATTGTCACAAGATACTTGTAAAGTTAGTGCTTGTGTCTTGTTAAAGCTTGTCAGGTACAAGTATTTAAAATAAATGTTTTGTATTTTCCACATCACCTAAACTGTAATCAGAAATGTCAAATATTTCTGACCCCATGTAAATGAAGACTATACACAGTGCAGCTGACTTTCTTTCCTCCCTGTTTTGTTTTTACCTGTTAAGAGTGTACACTCAGCAAGATTCGTGGTGCTTCAGAATGCTCTGGAATGCCAAAATGCTTAAAAAATATTGTCTTCACCTTGGCAAGAAATGCTTTGTGAAGGAGATGCTGCCTCTCTTTATCCTTAAACTTAGGTCTCTGGTTTACATCCTCTAGGAACTCGTGCATCTCATTCCCTCCCTCTGCCCCAGCTGTTCTCATGGCTTCTCAGCCTTTACTCCCTCAGAAAAGGGGGAACTTGCTGTGTAGCATCCTCTTTCTGTGCACGTAAACAAATACAGAGGTGGAACCTATTATTTGTTACAGGATTTATTTTTTCAAGGGCCCAGTGAACAATACTTTTAACTTTCCAGTCAAAGGAGCATATTTCTTCAGGATTGTATTCAAATGAGATTCAAAACCTATTTGAAGTACTCTCTGAGTATGTATGCACTGGCTTTGGCTGGAATTTTATTTTGGTTCATTTTTTGGTTTTCTGCCACAGTTCACTGTCCAGATGCCCTGCTCTTTCACCTCTGAAACAGCTGAACTGTTTTCTTTACTGGCTTGGAGCTACTATTCACAGCACCGGTATGCAACACAGCAAGTTGGAGACATCCTGTTATATGGCTCCATTTTTTGAAATGAATGTAGTTTCTTAATATAATGAAAGAAAACAGGTGTTCAGTCGTGGATTTCCATTTTACAGATTTAGAAAACAGCACATACAGAGTGGTTATTCTTTAACATTTTGGTGGGAAATTGTACTTAAAGGACCTTTGGTGTGGGACAGCCACTACACTTAAAGTGAGCCTTAGGTCCCTCGGTAGCTGAAGTGTTGAGACAAAGATGTTTATCAATTACATTTTATTTTAGTTTGGGTTCTCAACAAAGTAAATCTGAAATGACTCTGTTGCTACGTTTCTTTGGCTGTTGCTCCCGTTTGGGAGCTCCACCAGACCAAAATTCTTGAGCTGTGTTGTGAGCTCATTTTGCCTGAGGACTGAAGCCCAAAGCCTGCCAGCAGTGACGCATAAATTGCCACACCTTGAATTAAGAACTGGGTGCCCTTACAGTTCCTTACTTTCTGTGGTGACACAGTGGGAGGAAGGTGTGGCTTGTGGTTATTGGTGATCGCTGACACCAGTGCACTTCCATGCTGCCTCACTGGAATGCAGGCCAGGGCCTTCAAGGCAGCCAGGTAAGTAGTGCTTCCACCCTGGGATCTCAGATACGTGTGCAGCACTAACTGGTACTTCAGACACCCGGATGGAGAGAGAAAAGAGGTTCCTTGTAGACATATTATAAAACACAAGTGGAACATCTTTAAAAAAGGAAATGTGAAATTAGGAAATGAAATCAGTGACAATGGACATCTGGCCTGTATGTTACAGATCAATGCCTTTCAAAACAAAATACTAGAAAATAACATAGGAAATGTCCAACTTTAGGAAGTTTTTACTTCTGTATTAACACAGGGCAGCCTCATTAAACAATGCTGCAAAACAAGGTATGTCATTTCCAGCCCCCCAGTAGATGCTAGTGCAGGAAACCAGTGAAACTAGAAATTGAATCTTGACAGCCAAATCAAGGTAATAAGCATGTATCCTTCTTTAACTGTGGGACAGAGAGTAATGTATAACCAGCAGAGTTGGTTGAAACACAAAAGCAACAAACAAAAACTTCTCCTAAAATCTAAAATACTGCTGGAAAGCTCCATGAAATTAGCATGTCAACATGTTCTACAGGCTATACTGACAGGTTACAGAAAAATTATTTGCCTAAGAACCCAGTAAACTTCAGTGGATTTGTCGTAGAGAAAAAGCACTTTGTCAATAGGAGAACTGTCCATTCCATTACAAATAGTTTTGCTCTATTGCCCGTGTTTTCCTTATTTATTATGGATTTTTTGATCCTCATGTTCTACTATAGGTTTTCTTCTGTTTTGAACTTCTTGATCCTTTATTCTGTCTGCATCTCCCTTCGTTTTATCCCTCACATAATAAAGAACAGCGCACACTGCAAAATAAATTAGAAAAAAAAAAGAAAAACTGCAATCTGAGAAATGAAGACAAGCTTTGATCTTTCAGACTTCGGTAAGAATATTGTGATGTTAACATTGTTGCAGCCAATGCAGTTATATAGGTTGTGAGATGAAGGAACATAGGTAATTCTAGGGTAATTGGTAGTTATTCTGCCTAAAATAACTCCAGGAGGATACCCTGTGGTTCATGCAATGCACAATATCTGTATTTACCCAATGAGAGAAAGACCCGAGGAACTTGCACACAAACATCACAAAAAAGCGGCAGAAGAATCCTTACGGTTAAAATACATTTAATTTGCCTCAATAGTTAAAACCTGAATTAGTACCTCAAATTAGAGGCTGGCGATTGATACATCTGCTCAAAGTTTCTGCACTGTTCTTTGTTAACCTTTTCTTGGATTTCCATTCCTCCATATCTCTTAATCTGTTTAATCTTGGTTCATCTGAAACACCTGCCACAGAAATCGGTGAATTTCAGTGGAATTTGCAAGCATTGCAACCTAAGCATCTATTTCTGTGCCAATCTGTAAGCAGCACTATGGCAAAAAAATATCCAAAACTGAAACAAGAGTTTCAAAATGCTGGATGGCATTATTTTTGTGGGATTTGAATATTCAACTTTGGTATTGTTACAAGAAGCTGCCATTCGACAGCTAATGTACTTGAATCAGTGTAATACATGGCTTGAAACATGCTAAATCTTTCTGAATGTATTTGTTATAACTGGAGGAGCAGCACTGACCAAGGCTTGTACTATTTGATGTGTTTTAGCTATAAGGACATATCTTTTTTGTTGTTGTTTATCACTAGTGAAGGTTTGGAAAAGTAGCATTATGTATAATTTATTTTCTTTTGAGTCATGATCAATACCTCAATGATCCTCTGATCTTCGCCGCATCTATTATTAGAACAAGAAGCTATATTTTAATGATTTGAGAAGTTTCTTTATAAAGGAGCTCACATTTCTGCATCTCGATAACCTGCTATCATTTAGATATGTCAAAGCTGAATATCCCATAAATATTTTCAGCTTATTTTTCCACATGGCCACATTTTCACCTCACTCTTTACATCAAACTGCCGCCAGGGCCTAGGGGAAGTTATTACAGAATACGTGGTGAACATGGCAGTTATCTCTGAGTTAATTTTGCATTCCTTCTCCCTGCTGCTCTCATTTGCATGTGCTGACTTTTCCTGTGCAAAAGTAATGTGAAAAACACTCTGTGCAATTTGATTTCTTTCACATGCTGCTTAAAAGAAGAATTGAATAAATGGAACGGAAGGATTTGAAAGATCAGTAGCTGTGATAAGTTCAGCAATTGCACTGGAGACAATAACAAGCATCACAGATTAAACATTCAACAGGAAGCCAAAATCTGCTTCTGGATTTATTTAATCTTTTGTTTTGTTACAGACGTGGTATACACTAACAGCAGGCTAGTGTTAGTCATTAAGTGCTTATTTGTTTTGATTAACAAGATTAATTTCTCTTAATACCACATGTGCAAGCTCAATATATCACAGAAGCTCTTATCTTTACTTAGATTTATCATTTTAGTGAAAAAAGAAGCCTGTGTTTTTAACGACAATATAAATTCACAATTTTACCTGGCTTTCTCTGCTTTAAATTCCTATCTGCTGAATTTTGCAAATGAGTATTCGAAAGCAACTAAACAATATATTCGAAGTGGTATTGTAAGGTATTCCTAGAGCATTCAGTCTCACAGGATGTGCTGATAATATTTTCAAAGGTAAGATGCACTGCTTTTGTGTACTCAAATCTTTTTTAGAAGAGCAGATTTTGAACGAGATGGGCTATGAATAACTATATCTGCCTGTACCATTGTGTGCAAAATGACAGGCCAATCAGCGAAATAAAAAAGGAAGGTGCTAATTTACAGTGCACATGGGCTAAATCAGCAATTCCAATTATTTTAAAACATGTTTTGTAGCAGAAAGGCATTTAATCAAAAAGAAAGGTGCCTTCTGGTCCTGCCCTGCAAATACCATGGAAGAGAACAACTGGGAGAGTAGCTGATTTCTCTGCTTCCTCAGAGCTGCTTTTTTTCTGCCATGGGATATACCTAAAGCAGAATCAGTATCTTGTCTGATGCCTGTGAAAACACCCCTTCATCCATCTATTCGGGTTGGTTACACATCTTCAATCAGTATGTTTTTTTCAGAAAAAGTACAAGGACATGACCTCAATGCAGCAGGACAAACCATTTTTGCTAATTAGAAGTTCCTGTTATTACCTTCCCCTGCATAGTTTTTAACCTTTCTGTAATCTCAAATGACCTCAGTTCTGTGATTATCGCATCTGCACACTTAGCTGCAAAAACCCAACATTAAAAAGCCAAGGTCGAATTTGGTTCAAAAATAAGAAAACATGCAAATTTAAAAGCCAAGGTCATATTTTGGTTCAAAAATAAGAAAACATGCAAATCAGTATTTCAGTGAGAGCAGTCACAGACCTTTTAGGTTTAATCCTATTCCTGCTATATCCAGAAACCTGCTATTGACTTCAATGGGAGTTGGCATGAGTGCTTAGTGATGAATAAATATGAAAGGTAGTTGTCAGTGATTTTCAGTGTGAAAATTATTTTCTAGACATTGTAAACAGAAGTGACAGGTGGCAAATACCCAGTCAGAAAACTCTGCAACTGAAATCTGCTGATGAAACAGAAACTACAGACCTAGTTTTCAGACAGTTCTCGAAGATCTATGGAGTTCATGGAAACTTTTAGTACTTTTATTTATAATACTTCTAGTACTTTTATTTATAAAACTTGCTGTTCATTATAATTTAAAGCCGTGAACACAAAGGGAATATTTAACAATATGCACTATGTCATTAGACACTAGAATCAATGTTTCATATTGCTCTTCAATGCTCCAGTATATTTGGGAAAATGATATTTATGCAAACCTATGTATCAGTTGCGTAAACAGTTACATCAACTTCAGCAAGATCAATACATGCAGGTATAAATCTCAGCAAGATAAGTGTCTTTCAAGAAGGAGGGGAAAATTTTTATCATCTCTGAATGATGCTTCACAGTTAATCCAGACCATGGTGCTCAAATGAGAAGTTACTTCATGCATTAGAAATTTGGAGTTTTTAACCAGTTTATTGTTTCATTTATTAAAAAAAGATGCAGCAATCCTGGCTAAGTCATGAATACTAGCTAAAGGTTTCACTAATGGTATGGGATGAAAGCTTACTAGATTTCACTTTTATCACGAAATAATTACCATTATTTTTTACTTTATTTGCTCCTAAAAAGCGTTTTTGATCTATGAAATAAGTAAAAATCAGATTTTGCAGACATTTAAAATTAAAAGTCCAGTTAAATGAGTGAAGTGCTATGCACTGCTAAGTTTGAGAGACTGAGCTGTGAGTAGGTATTTGGAAGGAATCAGTAAGCACAACAATTAACAATGACTTCATGTTCTAGACCCACAGTGTTTCTCCTTTTGTGGATTCTAATTAAATTCCATTGGCTATGGGCAGCACTTTGATCTTCACATTTAACTCCTGCTGACTGTCATGAGCCCTGCATGTCCTCAGGACAAGTTTTAATTCTTGAAAAGAAGACATAAATTTATTTTTCTTAGCTTTTCTCTTACAAGTTTTATGAAAGTCTTGTACTTTCAGAGACTGCAAACGCAGATTATACTATATTTAAAAATATATTCCTTTAAAGTGTGGGAATAATTTCCCGATGCTTTGGATTGCTTGCCCTCACTGCAGCAGCTCCTCTACTTCAATTGCTTCCTCATCTGGGCTTCCGGATCACTCGAGGTCCCATCAGGTATGTCAGTTCAGTATCAGGATTTCTCAAAAAAAACCAAATCCAAAGCCCAAAACTTGAATAATGCATTGTGGTTACCTACAGCAGGTGGTTTCTAGCGTTGGTGAGGCATCTTTGCCTCAGGAAAAATGGCCATAAGCAGTGCAGCCGCAGAGCTCCTGCGGTGTAAGGAGGCCGTGGCTCTCAGGGCAGTATCCCCATCGGAAGTTGCTGAGCTGGGGGTCCGGCCCTGCTGTGGGCCAGGGGCGAGGGGGCGCGGATGTGCCGCAGCCGAGGGCTGCCACTTCATCCTGAGCGTGTGACGGGGGGAGCAGAGGATCAGGTGCTGTGAGCCTGCCTGCTGGGCTTGCTGGGGAGTGCTTTCACAGAGAGGTTTTGACTCACAGGAAGAGAATATTTTTCCCACGCTGTCTTCTCAGCATGCCTCCCTGTTATTTGGTCCTAGCATAGGAAAATATTTACCCTACGAAAGTACTTAATGTGATACTTAAAATGGCAAATACGCGTTTTATCAGCAACATTTGGGAATCGGTCCTTCCTTTAGCTACATGCCAAAACATGGGTGTAGTAATTAAGGTTCCCCCTGTGCTTTTAATTGAAACCAGAGATGTGGCTGCAATATAACTTTCACATCTGGAGTCTGGGCTTCTCCCAGGGGTATATTTGGATCCAGGGACTTGCTTCAGACCATTACAGGGAAATGAGTCAGTCACAAAACCAATATAAGAAGTTCAGTGATACTTTAAAATCAGGGTTTTGCCCTGTCTTCAAGAACATTAGTTTCAATATTAAGATGTAGTGTTTGGTGTTACTACACGAATGCTAATATTTTAAAGCAGCAGAAATGGCTGTCTCATGACCTTAAACTAAGACCTATTAGTAATTTTGAAGCTGACATGTATTCTGTGAAACTTATTTTTGAGATTGATGACAAGACAGAAAAGTAGATAAATTTTTTTTTTCTCAGAAAACAAAGGTAATTATTTTCTTCATCTCCTGGCTTGGTAGCTGTCTAATGTTGCAGATCACAATCTATTCAACTTGGAGCGCAGAGGAAACACTTGATTGTTTCTCTGCTTCTTAAAATACTTTACACAGGGGGAAAAAAAAAAAGATAGAAAGGTGAGGAAATTCCACATTATATGGGGAGAACGATTTCTTGTAAGTAAGGTCTAGATTTTTAGCTTGCCCTAAGCAGTCGTATAGTTATATGGAACAGTCACTGGGATGAGTTACAACACTGATTTTGGATTTACTAAAATGTTTGGACTGTTAAAGCAATGATTGATTGGTGTGATTTGCATTACTTTATGGTAGCTGCTTTGCTGCCTTTTACTTTGTTTGGTAATCTCTGCAGTTCCACTAATTTGGTAAGTTCTGTGGTGTGCTGTGGTATTTCCTTATTATCAAAAGTATGCTGTGATTTACAGAAAAATACTGACTCTACTTGTATTAGAAATAGCCCTAAACAGAGCCCTGTCTGGCGGTGAGAACACTGCAACTGGGCTTGCACAGCACACAATGGCAATTAATGCTTTGGAGAAAAAATGTTAAAAGACTGCTCTTAAAGGGCTTTGGGGTAAAGACAGATCAGAACCAGGACTGACTTGAAAGAAAGAAAGGTGGAAATTTTGGTTGAACAAGCAGAAAAGTTAATGCCTGGCAGAGCATATTCCTTTTAGGAGCTGGAGTGGAATTTGAGATTGCTGAATCTAGTAATTTCTTGGGCACCAGAAATTATTGTGAAGTCCACTGTCTAATATCGTGTCTTATCCTGATCTGTAGAGAGGATAACAACTTTTTTTATCAGTTGTTGCCTTTGCTCAGGTAGGAAAAATTTGTTCTGTGAAAAAGCCTAGAATCTTTCAGGAAAGTACTGCTTTGTGGAGTAAGTAAAGCCCATGTCTACAGAAGGGTTGTAATGATTTAAGATTGAATGGTTACATATATTAGGCGATTTCTAGACCTCAACTCCTTGGCTTTGCAATACCCAAACAAATTAATGCTTTGAAAGTGTGTGTACCTAGGACATGTTTAAGCTAACAATGAAGCATCCAATGAAAAGTTAACTTATTTGTACAGGATTTTATAAGACTAGTAAATTGTTACTTTGAGTTCTTAAAATATGAGCTTATATATTGATGTGGACTTGAGGTGTTTACTCTTAGTATTTTAGAAACCTCCTTAAGATCCTTGGAAACAGACCAATCACCATGGCTTTGATATTGTTGCTACCCACAGCACTTGAAGTAGAAAAAATAAGATGCAGATATTGTACTTCATATTATTAAGAAAAAACAATAAGATTTAGTTATTTTAGCTCTGTTTGTCGGCTGATAGGCAGAGCAGCTGAAACAGAAATGAGCTGGTACTGATAGGGTGGGTGCTGAGTCCTAACCTATCGCTAGAAGCTGGATGTGTTTTGCCCGTGCATAAAAAGAACAGTTCCTGCCTTGCTCTCTGCAGAGGCGCTGATTGGCAAGGGGCAAAAGGCAGTGATTTCTGAATCCCACAGACATTAGAGCTGAGTGGGAATAGCAAGCCTCTTTCTTATGTGAAGGCAGAAGTTAACAGCTGCTTGACATTAGGAGGCAAAGGCTTTTACGCCACTCCTGCAAGTGCTGCAATCACTCTTGTACTGAAGAAAGTTAGATTCAGTCAGCTGTATCTTTTGACTACTGAAAAAAACCCTAATTTATTTTTTTTTTAATTCTTGCTCAACATGCAGAAGTTCACCCAACAAAGTGATATGCATGATTTAAAATAAAATAAGACATCAACATACCATATTCTGTCTTACTCTGAGCGATGGACTCTGCTTGTCATAAGAGAAAAATATTTAGTGTTGCTTCTAATTTTTGTGCTATGTCCATAAATTAAGATTATAAACTACCTTGAGCTACTGTTGACAAGTGGTACGGCTTAATTCTTATAAATGGCTGTGTTAATATTAGGGGTTGTACTGTATGATAGATTCATTGATCTGTATTGCATGACTGTCAAGAAATTTTGTAATAAAGGAAATATTCAGAAGCAGCTAATACAAATAAACATACAGGAATGCACTTTGACTGTGAGACAAGTATAGATGTAAACTTAGAATGAAATGTTTGTACAAAGCATTTTGAGCACTGTTAAGTTATTCTGCAGCTATGACTATACTGTGTAAAGTCATCTTCATTTTTCTGAGTGGCACAGTGCCATGTTGTATTCAGTCAGACACTAAACAAATTGGTTGCTTGTAGTTTGATCTCACAGCAGATTATTTAATTTTAATTTTCAATTTGTTTCCCAAGGTAACTATGACATCAATTAATACGGCAGAGATGGAGAATTCACATTAAACATTCACTGCTGCTCCCCTGGGATGAGCTCTCTCAAACCATGTTTGGAGAGAAATTAAAACCTGAAAGTTTTTTCATGTTTCTTTTTTTTTTTAATGGTCTGAAAATATCTAAAGACATGGTGAACACTGGGAGGGCTGGTGTTCCCCATTTCTGAAACACATCTGCAGATGTTTGACTTAACCTATAATGTGTGGTATCATCTTTCTCATACCATTTTAAGGTCCATTATACTGCTGAAATTCTTTTTGTAGTCTCTGCACTGGGGATTCATTATCTTTCTCCTGTCAGACCTTTAACACCACTGTCTAACTACCATCTGAGTGAGACATTTTTGTATAACACAATAGACTTTTTTTCTGAATATTGCTTAAGTGCAAGATGCACTTAGGATACCAGATGCAAACTTGATATTTTAATAAAGGAAGACCTAGTCTATGCATAGAGGGGTTTTTTTTCAGTATTTGAGTCCTCTGAAGTGTCATGGACTTAGGTTTTCCACTTTCTTAATTTAAAGATGTGATTTAGGAGGTTTTGTCACTGCAGATGTCAGGAAGGGTTTTGAACTGACCACTGCTTGAAAATTGTTATACCTGTTAAATTGATAATGGTTTTGAACTGGGATCTCTGTTACCAAAGAACCATACAGTTTGTTTCTGGGAAAACAAGAACTTCAGGATTCTTAGAAAATGGTTCTTCAGAAAACTTTCTTTAGAAGCTGTGTCTTCATCATTTGGACTTTAAAGATCTGATATTGGTTTTGTACAACAGTATTACTGCTAGAAATATCATGGATATCCATGTCTTGCAAATCAATGATAATGTGTTCATAAATAGCAACTGGCAGGAGCCCAAGGTCATGTTCAGATCAAGGGCAAAGATTCCAATCCCCACCAGGGCAGGAAGAGGCTGAATGTAGGTGTCCTGCAGCACAAAGGATGGTGTCACAAAAGGAAGCTGCAGATACAGTAGCTGCATGTCCAGCAGCTTTGTTGACTTGGGGATCTTTACATCAGTGCCCATTTTGCCCCTGAAAAAGTCTTGTCCCATGACCATTTTCTGGGACCTCTTCTTCCCACTTGGCAGCTCCTAGAGACTTTTCAAGTGTAAAACAATGGCATCACTTCCTTTGCAGAACTGATTCTACCTGCCTGGATATTTTTCCTATCACAATAAATGTAATTAAAGTACAATATGCTAGCATGGAAGTGAACTCCAAATAGTTCCAGATTATTGTTTTCTAAAAACAGAGAAATAATTTCATCAGCAGGAAAAAACCCCAAAGAAACAGAAAACCCATGAAAACCATTGGTAACTGCTGAAGGTCATTCACTTTCCTTGTTCTTAGTGCAAATGCTGTAAATACTTGTTATCTAATTCAGCCATTAATTCACTCTTACATTCTTCACTGAGAAGCTTTTTTTTAAGACTGTTTAAATAGCAGCATATACAATTGCAGTGTTGCGTTCCCTGGGAGATGTTTTAAATGTTTTTAAATGTTTAGATGTTTTAGTTCTACATTTTTCCACAAAAATATATTTCAGAGGGGTTTTTTTCCTTTCAAAGTGCTGATATACTTGACTTAAGAAGTTTTAGTAGTTATTTTATAAATTCAAAATTTATCTTGAAATTCAAGGCTCAAATTCAGCAAAGCATTTGAGTATATATGTAAGATCCATCAGAGCCATAATTTCGTTTAGCTTTGACAGGGGTGCATGTATATATGTATGTTTACTTCAGTCCACAGATGAGTCCAACTACAGAAAACACGGTTCTTTCTGCTTTTCCTTCTTAGTATAGTAATATTGGATATGTAATGGCTTCTGAATAAAAATAGCTATATATATATATAAAACAATGCTTACAGCATAAAGTATTATGGATATGTATTTGGAGTATAGTTCTTGCTTTAAATTCTTCACCGCCTTATTTGCTACACAGTGTTATTCAGCAATAAAAAATGAAGCATATTCATATTCATACCGATGGCCATGCAGCAGAAACAAATGAGTTTCTGTGTAAAAACTGAAATCAGAAATATAAAATGTTATGTAAACATTCTTCAGCCTCTTGTTCTTAGCATTGTGTTTATTGATTCTTAAAATAAGACGTTAATTTTGATAGATGTCCCCTAGAACCTGGCCTGACACCATCAGTATTACAGCATACTTTAAAAAGGGCTTTTCTGCCAAATATTTTTTCAGCAGCAGGTCCAATCAAAGTGGCGCCTGCCTATTTCTCATTTTATCCGTGCCATTTGTGCTGTGTCTGCAGCACTCCTCTGCTGTGCCATTCATTCCAGCTGTTTCAAAAGCAGCAGCTGATAACCTGTATCAGGGAATTAGTTATTTTTAACCCTGATACAGTTGCTGTGTGACCCCAAATGCCCTTACGGTGTCTCAGGGGCAGAAACAAATGGTGTAGTGCACAGGCTTATTAAAGCCGTAGTGCCTTTGAAAGAAATAGCTGCTGTTTCCAGAGAGAAAAATGTAATACTTAGCTGCTTCCAGAGTCACCAAAAGCTCTCGAGGATTATTTTTAAAGAGTATTATATGAGGATGAGAGGATCTGATTCAATGAGATACAGTCAATAGAAAATGAAAGAAAGAGCCTTTTTCAAATTGTCTAACTGATATAAATCATCTTCACTAAACTGTGTCCGTAAGTGCCACATCTACACATCTTTTAAATACCTCCAAAGATGATGATTCTACCGCTTTCCTGGGCAGCCTGTTCCAATTTTTGAGCACCTTTTCTGTGAAGAATTGTTTTTTAATATCCAATCTAAACCTCCCTTGTTAAAACTGGAGTCTGTTTCTTCTCATCTTGTCACTTGTTACCTGNTGGCCCCAGTACTGAGCCCTGGGGAATCCCACTAGTGACTGGCTGCCAGCTGGATGGGACTCCATTCACCAAGACTCTCTGGGCCTGACTGTCCAGCCAGATCTTTGCCCAGTAAGGGGTATGCTTGTGCAAGCCATGAGCAGTCAGTTTCTCCAGAATGTTGTGGGAAGTGGTGTCAGAGGCTTTATTTGGGCCTGGGTAGACTTTGTCCTTTTCCTTCATCCACTAAGTGGGTCACCTTGTCATAGGAGACCAGACTTGTCAGGCAGGACCTGCCTTTCCTAAACCCATGGTGGCTGTGCCTGATCCCCTGGTTGTCCTGCATGTGTTGTGTGATGGCACTCACGATGATCTGCTCCATGACCTTCCTTGGCTGACTGAGCCTGACTGAAGTCAGGCTGTCAAGCTATATCCTCACTCTGACTTCTCGTGGATGAACATTACCTTAACTAACCTCCTGTCAGCTTTGACCTCCCCAATCGGCCAGCACTGCTGGTAAATAATGGAAGATGATTTGGTGAGCTCTTCTGCCAGTTCCCTTCATACCTTTGGGTGGATCCTATCTGGTCCCACGGACTTAAGTTGCCTGGCAGGTCACTGACCATCTTCTCCTGGTTTATAGGGGCATCATTCTGCTCNCATATCAACATTCCCACCCAGCTTTGTGCTGCCTGCAAGCTGACTGAGCGTGCACTCGATCCCCTTGTCCAGGTNCGGACTTAAGTTGCCTGGCAGGTCACTGACCATCTTCTCCTGGTTTATAGGGGCATCATTCTGCTCTCTGTCTTCCAACACAGGGCCTTGGTACTCTGAGGGCAACTATTCTTGCTATTAAAGACTGAGGTAAAGAAGGCACCAAGTACCTCAGCCTTTTCCTCATCTTTTGTCACTATGTTTCCTCTTGCATCCAGTTAAAGGATGGAGATTCTCCTTAGCCCTCCTTTTGTTGCTGATGTATTTGTAAAAACATTTTTTGTGTTTTACAGCAGTAGCCAGATTAAGTTCGAGCTGAGCTTTGGCCCTGTAACAAATGGAACCATTATTAAAATTAAAAGTGTAGCTTTTTTTTTAATGTGGTGTTTGGAAAATATCACCTTCAAAAGCATAAAAATCCCTTGGTGTTTCCAAGCAACTGCAGTTGTGTGGTCAAATTCCCAAGATGTGCGTTGTCACCAGTCAGTTGTTTTTACAAGAGTCTCTAACCTTTGGTCTTGAATGCTTTACTGTTTGAGAAGTACACACACTAACTTTAGTCATATGTTTCTCTATTACATAAAGGACATCTTGGACATCAAGTAAATTTAGACCTAAGTGTTCATAACTAATCTGTTTCATTGTGCCATATGAGGTATTTTTTAATAGATACTTATAAAGAATTTAAATGTTTTCCTCACTGGTATTCCACTGTTTCAGAAACCTCATCCATCAATGTGACTAAATATGTGTCAGATAAGACAAGTTCTCTGCCTTAATCACTTGAGTACCAATTCATACAAAACTTAACCATGCAAGCAGCTTGAGTTACCTGAAGCACTGAAGTCAGTAGTTACTACATGCTTAAAATGGCCTGTGAAATTAAATGCTTTCCTGAGCAAAGTCCTCAAAAAGCCATTATTTTAATGTAGTTAAGATAAAACTGGCACGTCATGGGAATTTAAAAGAGAAAATAAATGTTTGTAATTTTTTCTTTCTTTCTTGTTTTGTAGGGGCACAAATTTTTTCCTGTGGTGATTTATAGCTACCAATAACCTTCCACAGTGGTTGCCTTATCAACTGATTATTCTGGCATCTTCTGCTCTTGTTAGTAAACAGAAGAGAACTATTAAACACAAAGCCAAGTACTCCTAATCTCAAGAGAGAGACTTCGTACAGTATGTTCTGTACAAAACTGAAAGACTTGAAGATCACAGGAGAATGTCCTTTCTCCTTACTGACTCAAGGTCACATTACTGAGGAACATGACAAGGACTGCACAGAAAACAGCTCTAGAGCAGCTTTGCCCATCTGCAGAGAAGTCCATGAAAAAGATGGTCAAGGAAACCTTCCACAAAGGAAAACGAGCAGAAATAGAGTGTACCTGCACACACTAACTGAGAGCATCTGCAAACTAATCTTTCCTGAGGTAAATAGATACTTCGTAATAATAAGACTTTATTAGCATTTAATTATAAATGTTAAAAAAGCATTTTATGCCTGCCTTTATATGTAAGCCGTTAGAAAGTCGTTTTGACTTCAAAGTTTGTATTCTTATGTATTCTCCATAGTTCAAATCCACTTCAGTTCTTTCTGGATATAATTTTGCCACAATCTATTTTGTACACACCATTCCTTCCACTGTATTTCCCTTATTTTTTCTTGTATTTGTAACCTTTCACTGATCTTTTTAATTGTTCTTTTTAAATCCATCTATTTCTGTAGCATTTTTTTGCATAGAGATATAGTAATAGAAATTCTGCCTTGTTACCTAATTATGTAAATTATGTGGTCATCTCATCAGTTCACTTAATGGAATCCAAACTGCTAAGTGCATTAGTCATTATCACAAAAAAATTAAAATAGCTGTTTCCATCTGCTATGATGCTAACCTCCTGTCATACTATTTTTAAAAACATTACTGTTCGTGTTTACCAAAAGATATTCTTATGTCTCTGCTCAACCTAACTGAAAACAGGTCCAGTGCAGGCTTGCCTGAGTGGAGATGAATACCGTGGTTTATCTCTGTAAAAAGAACATGAAAAATGCAGCTCCATAACATTCAACTCTTGGCCTTGTCTCAAATTCAGTGGAAGTTTGAAGGAACTGACTGACATACTTTGGGACTACAAATAGCAAATGGACAGTTTTGTACACTCATTTAATTACAATTTCATTACTTGGATATTCAGTGTACCTTACTTAAAGTGCTGGAGTTTTTTTAAGTCTCTTTGCAGATATGGTTATGCAGCTTTTCATCTATTACCCACTTAGTAAACCTCTAGATAACTAAGTTTTGGAAGACCCCTTTTTACCTCTTCTGCACTTACACAGATGGAATGCATCCCTTTAAACCTTTAAACTGATCTTTAAATTTATAAAGAAGACTTGTAAACCGAAAATGAACTGGCAAAGCATCCTTTCCAGGGTGTCATGATTGCTGTATTGCTTTTCTAGTATATGGTTGCTGGTGGCATTTTTAATAACTGTTTTGTTTTTTTTTTTTCTTTAAAGAGTGGTATAATTTATGCATTTATAAACATTACCTATTACATCATCATGGTAGGGTAGTTCATCAGTTGGGACAAAAGCTTGGCAAAGAGAAGATATTATGACCATGTACCCTAGGAACCACTGAAGTTCAAAGTTATTGTTGCTGCTGTTTACAATTCTACTCATATTCATTAGAACTTTGTCCAAGTCTGTTCTCGTGCTGGTTTGGGGTGAAGCCCTAAACATCGTCCTAATCCTAGTTTTCCATAAAAGGCTTTTGTTTGTTTAGAAACGTTTTTCATTGCTTAGATACTTTACAGTACCTTGCTTAAACATCGTTGAGTCACATCATCTTCCTTCCAACTGGAAGCTCCGAAACAGGGCTGCATCATGACCCCTATTGATCCATGAACTTTTCACGGAAACAGCAAGCTATGCATGGAAGTCCAGGACACAGTGCATCCACACAACTTTTTGATTAAATTTGAGATATAATGTAGTGCATGTTGTTGTTTTATTTGCTTCTTTCTTTCCAGAAATACAGAGAACATTGCTCATATATAAGTAATGAATTGGATGGCATTCCACTTACTCTATCAGTTTCTACACAGATGTGATTTATGTTGTGTTGATATACATAATATGGTATATCGTATATACATAGGTAGATATATATACCTATACATATCTAATTCACTTTAGATTTTTGCTTGGAAAACGTTTCCAGAAAATACTGCCTCTCTTTCACATGATATTTTCTTCGGTTGTGCAAACTTTCCTCCTGAAAATGCAAAAAGTAAAAGATACAGTAAAAGCTGCTAGTTTCTTCAGGGGATGAGAACCAAAGAAAAGCCAGGTCACAGGAGGCCTCACAGCCAAATTCTGTCATGCCAGTATAGTACTATTCTGTGACTCTGTCTGTGTGGGAAGTTTGGGTTTTGAATATCAGAGACTACATACATATGACAGCTTTACTGGCCCTAACAATTTGAAATATGCATATTTGGAAAATGTTCCATCTGTTCCAATTAGGAACTGCAGAAGGGATATGGAATCATGGGATTGAAGTAATTTAAGGCAAATATTCATTATGCTCTAAAATGTCTTGTATTAGAGAATCCTTTTACAAAGGATATCTACAGTAACTAGATTTTCATCTGGAGGATATTTGGGGTCGTGGCATACACAGCCAAAATTATTCTTTTTCTTTAAAATAATGGTTCTAACATTGTCTTGCAATGCTAGTGTCTTCATAACATAAAAGGAGGAAAGTTTGCAC
>VYZQ01028244.1:10270-23865 GCA_013400655.1 Mystacornis crossleyi
CCGCGGGGAGCAGCGCTCCGCTCTGCGGGGCGCCATGGGGCGGGCGGGCCGCCGGCTGCCCGCGCTGGCAGCGCTCTTCTACGGGGCGCTGGCGGCCCTGGTGCTGCTGGGCGTGCGGGACGTGCTCTTTCTCTACGAGGAGAACCGGTGCAGCATGACCTACATGTACGAGTACCCCGAGTACCTGGTGAGTGCGGCGGGGTGTAACAGGTGGGACCTGCCGCTCCCGGGGCATTGCCGCCCGCCCCGCCGCGGCCGGAGCCGGGAGCCTGAGGCGCAGCTCCCCGGGGAGGGAGAACAGCCCTTAGGTCGGGGTTCGCCGCCGTGCCGGAGCGGCGAGCGGTAAATGGGGCACGGGCAGCTGGGGCGTGTGCGGGGCCGGGGGCTGGCAGGACGCGCTGCTGTGCCCGCGCCGTGTGGCGCTGCCCCTCGGGGACAGAGCCGTGGAAGAGCTGCCCACNAAGCAATATATTACCAGTAAATTTTCATTTCAGACCTTCTTTGAATGTATAAAGTGTTTCTTCTTTTCATATGTTCTACCTGCATTGAAATGAAAATTAATATGCTAAATTTCTATAGGAATAATGTATAATTTTTGCAGTGCTGAAAATGCTTTCTTATTACACAAAACGTAAACCTTAGGTCAGTGTTATAGGAAAAAGCGTTTTAAACTAGTGACAATCTTGAAGTGTGTGTATAAAATGTAATTTTATGCATTTCTTATGCAGTGATCTACATATTAAAGCCAATATGTTTTGTAGGTTTTGTCTTATATTTTATGCTTTAGCATGTGCAATATATCTTTACAAACCATGGTGATACGCATCTGGTGCCAGTGTTATATTTTGCATAACATTTGTAATAAACGATATAAAACATTGTTTGATGGTTTCGGTGGGGTTTTGTCGGTATTGTTTGCTTTTGTAAATTGAAGTTTAAGGACTTGGGTAAATGTCACATATGAAATGAGGAAAAAAACTTAATTCAGTGAATGACTTGGAATTCAACCTGAATCTTCTGAAGCACAGTTTAGTAACTTTTTCAACTACTGAATGCTGTATTAATGTAATAAAGAACCCTAACTGTAAACTACTATTGCGATGCATTCAGATGGTTATTTTTACAAATAAAAATGGTACAAATACTGTTGGAAAACTGAGTAAATTTTGTTTCTTTTTGGGGAGCCGGGGAGGCTTAAGTATTTAGCAGTGAGGATAAAAATGCAACTGCATGTATAGCTATTTCGTGCTTCCCTCATATGTAAATACCCCTTGCCTTAGAAAGCTGATTTTGCTTTCTCTGTAGATTCGGGGGAGGTGGGGGAACAAAATAAAACATCACAGTAAATTTTTTTTTTTTTGGTCAGTTACCAAATATTTTACTATTTTCCCTGGTGAGCACCACCCGCACTGCTGGGTGTGCCCTGCAGCGGGCTGGGGCAGCAGTTCCACAGGACTAAAAATGCAGCAGAGATCTTAAACATAGTGACAGGTACTAAGGTGTTAAAAGTACCTGAATTAAAACCCACAAAAGGAAAACAAAATCAAATCACCACGGGCGCTTTTTAGGTGATGAGTGCCCGCAGCTTTCTGGACGTTTATCGCTGAACTGTTCCCCCCAGGGCAAGGTCCGTAGGAGCACCGCCCAGGGCGGGTGTGCGGGTTTGTTTTCGGCAAGGTGTGCGCCGGCCCCGGGTTGCGGCCTGGCTGGGTCCGGCGGGGGGGGAATCTGCCCCCGAGCCCCGGGGGCGCTCCGGGCCGAGCGGCCGCGCTCCCTCACGGCCCCGGCGCGGTGCCCTCCCCATCATGGCGGCCACGCCTCCCCCGCGAGCCGCGACATGGCGGGCGGGCCCCTCGGNACCTGTAACCCAGCGGGGCGTTCCGTGCTGCCACCGCTGCGAAACCTGCCGGTGCCTGAAGGTACCTGTAGCTCTGGTGAAACCCAGAAGCTCGTGCAGGCGTTGGCAAAGGAAGAGGCTGGGCCAGCTCCTCTGACAGCACTCCCAGCACTGCCAGTGCCCAGGAGGCCAAGCCTTGCACTTCATGGCCCTTCTCGTGACTTCGTAGTGTGGAGTAACCAATGTGTCAAAAAAGGGCATAACTGAGCTTTGACTATTAGTGTATTTCTCAAGGTGGTGAACAGTGGTGCAGAGTCTTCTCGGTGAGCACTGTGGAGGTGGCACGTCCCATAATGTACATGGGAGAGCTTGTCAATCCATCTGAGGTCCCTCTTGTTTTGCTAACGGAGCCTTGTAGAAGTCTCTTCGAAAGCCTGGGGTCAGTTTCAGAGAGGGGACTGCGGCTGGAACTGTTGTTTTCCGCACGGTGTTCCGGTGTAATAGCGGGAGGATGTAAATGTATATTTTTGAAAGTTTGCTGCTAATGCTGCAGCATGCAGTTGTTAGAAAACAGTTTCTCTTCTTGATATTAGTTCTTACTACAGCATTTTCTCTCTTATTAAAAGCATAATTGATTGACTTCTTAACATTCATTTTTCATTATCTGAGATCTAAACTATTTTGAAAAAATATTAATTGTAAAAATCACTCTGTTCAGAAATAGATTGCAAGCCGGCTTGCATAGTAAAGAAGATCTAAAAGCAAAAACTCAGTGTCTAAATCGGTAGTGAAGCAGAAAGTTAATTTTTGGATCTATTAACCTTCATTTGCTAACCTTGATATGGCCATCTTAGCCTACAAAAGAGAAACTTGGTATGGCTACGGAGATTGTTTTGTCAGTGCTGTAGAACAAATTTCTTTAAGCAGTTATAAATACTTAAATACTATGCAAAAAGTTTTCAGATCTCCTGGCAGCCAGAATCTACTTCAGTTTCAATCTGAAGCCAACCAACAGAAAGTTACTGGCAAAATCTGTGTGATGTTATTGGCGGGTGCCTGAAACTCTTGTCTGCCACCACATCTTTTGTATTTACTCATTATGTCAGGGCTTAAACTCCAAGCATCTTTAGGCGGGTGTTGTGCTGGTAAAGAATGCAAGGCTTAGAGGTAAGCAGGAGCTCCATGCAGGAGATGCAAGTCACAGCTGGCTGTACTGCCCTCTGGAAGCTCTGTTTCCTGAGTAAGCACTGTTGCTGTGCAGAAAACAGGGCGTTGGGCTGGGGGGCAAATTGTGAATTCGTTTGGGTTTGCTGAGGCATTATTGGTCACAGGCACCTCTTTATTGTTGGAGGTGTCTGTTGTCTGTCTAGTGCTGCCTTCACTAGGAAATCCCAGGGTAGGAGTTTCAGGAGGGAGGTACCTGCCCTTGCTTCCGGATTGGTATCACATTACAAAACAAATAACTGCTTGAGCAGTTAAACAAGAAGTTTCATTTATTTGTGTCTGTCAGTGTGGGTTAGCTCACAGTCAGCCTAATACTTGAACATTTTTTTGGATGAGTTTTAAAACTGTAGTGTTTGAATTTAACCTGCCCTTGTCCTGTTCAGCTGTACTTGGCATGAGATTCAGAAGTTAGTAACGAGGACTTTTTCACATAAACCTAATTTCTTTGGGAATCAGGGTGAAGAAGGAAGCCTGCGTTGACATTGTAAAAAGTTGCTGTAGCTTGCTACAAGTGATTACATAAGCAATGTCTTGGGAATTCACAATTTAAACCCACTGTCGTGGAACATGAATGTCTCTTTTCCTTTGGAGTTACGCGTTGCTAATTTGTTATAATATTTGAATACTGTGATTTACAAAAAAAAACCCAAACCAAAACAGAAACAAAAAACCCCCCAAACTCCCAGTATTTTGACAGTACAATTCTTATGGGTTCTGTGGTTTTTGCATTTGACATTGACCCAAAGAACAACAGCATGTTAATTTTATGTTCCCTCTCAGTTTTTGAAAAGACAATGAACCAGGAAGTTAGTGTGGATGAACAGTTGATTTGATCTGTCAGGAAGTCATATAAGCACATCTTGATGGCACTCTCAGTTTAGTAATGGGAACTGCTGAAGATTTCTTCACATAATTTTGAAAGCCTGTGCAAAAGGAGCAGCAGAAAGGAATGAGAATGGGAGAAAGGAGTGAGATCAGTGAAGCTGGAAAGGCAAGATGATGGAGAAAGGGAAAAGACCGAAGGATGATCTGAAGACATAAGCCCTGAATGAAGCTTAAATTTTCTTGTTCTCAGTGAAAGGATTTAGCTCACACCCTCTGTTGTGTTAATGAATTAAGATAATTAAAATCTATACATAATATACACACATAGATACCTCATAGAATATATATCTATATCTCAAACATCATAAAAATAGTTTGCAAATAACCAATATACCAAAACATTTGAAGGCCAAGGGGGAAAGAAAATAGTCATTAGCTGAGGAGAGATAGAGAACAGGGGAGGGGAAGGAGTGTGGGGGCGTGGAATTAAAGCTAAATCACCTTTATGGTAGATGCGGCTGAGAGAAAACAATGAAATATTTGAAATAAAGATGCTTTTATTTCAAGGAAGCAATTAAGAGAGACTTTACACGGGATTTCTGATGCAAAACTGAGTTTAATTTTGACCTAATTCTGTAAAAGTGTTGCCTTAAATTATAAATTACACCTTAATACATTTATTTTTGTGTTATCTTATTTGTCTCTCAATTGTTGCAACATAATTAATCAAACATTGGAACGAGTGTATTTGCACTTGTCAAAGTTTTAAAAAACTGTATCGTAGAAACTCAGAGTTATAAACCAACCAACCTCCATGCAGGAGTTAAACCAAATAAGTAGTAAACAAGAACACATTTAATTAAGACAGTGTCATATGACTCTAAGAGATTGACTTACTAGTGTGAGATTAATCCTCACCTAGCCCTTGGGTTCCAAGAGATCTAGTTCTTTTCTCTTTGGGAGTCGTAATCCCGTGAATCGGTTGTGTGCTGGCTTAGGGGCTTACTTGCTTTCTTCCTTAGCGCAAGAACCCGGCCTTCTTTAAGGTGACAACTGCCACGTGCGTTAGACCTTGAGGTGCTGCGGAACCGGGCGGTTTGTCAGACCCCAAAACCGGCTCTGAAAATGGAACGGAAAAACCCCGCAGCACCACGGGTTTGTTCTTTCCGCTGAGACGGACTGGGGTGGTTACTGCTGGTGTTTAGGCTCCCGCTGCAGGTGAGGGCTGTGTTAAAACCAGCTAACAGAGTTCGCCCAGCATGTGTGGGGTACCCTGAGGTAACGGGTGTCATCGGACAGTCACCCACACCGCGCTGCTCTCGAGGTCTGGTGTCGTAGCCTCGTCCGGAGATTGGAAAGGATTCCCGAACTGTTCTGGTGCATCAGGAACAGTTAGCATCACTCACATGCCCCAGTTTCTGCTCTCAGCTTCTCCTCTCCTGCCAGGTTTGGGAGGGTTTTGACATGCCTTTTTTTTCCTTTTCCCCCCAAGGCTGGATTGACTTTATGAATGTGCAGCTTTGATAGATACATAATTGCATTCATTTGCAGTTTGTTTCCAAGCTAGTTAAAGGTAATCACTGTTTAGAGTAAGTAACTGCAGCCATTCCTCATGCATAGTAATACCTACTTAAACAGTTTGTTTGACACTGTATTTTTGGTTAGTTTTTTTTTTTTTTTAGCCAAGCCCAGTTTTTCATTCTGTATTCTTTAGGCTGTAATTTAAAACCATAAAAATAAAAACACGTAAGCCAGATCATTTAAATGGCTGGATAGGCACTGTATTTTCCTGTTTATAACACTATCAACAAGGGGTTTGTTTTCTTTTTAACTTTTGCAATAGAAAATAAAATTACCCAAGAAAACAGCCAGACGATACCCAGCATATGAGCTCTATCTCTATGGGGAAGGGAACTATGCTGAAGAAAACAAAAATCTCCTATTGACAGGAATTCCAGTTCTCTTTCTTCCCGGGAATGCTGGCAGTTACAAACAAGGTAAGTGTTTAGATGAGTTATAGCTTTGTTACAGAAAAGCTCTCAGATTTATGCATTAGGTAGTTTTCTGTTTGAAATAATACTTGACAGAGTCATAATGGTTGATCATATTAGTCTATGTTTAATTCAGACAGTCAAAATCCATGATTTTTGTTTGAAATCAGTTGAATGGTTAAGCTGTAATATTTCCCTGGAGCGAGCCTTTGAAAGCCAGAAACAGTACATTTTATGCTGTCCTCTGGCAGCACTGCACCCTTGCTGTACTTTTGATTGCAAACATCTAGTTGGTTTTGATTTGAACAATGTTTAGTGCAGTTAATGCCAAGTAAAGCACGACCTGAATTTGATTAGAAGAAACTGAACCATCTGTCATCTGTGATGTAAAGGAATTACATGCTATAGAAATCAGCATCATCTAAGCTTGCCCTCTGGTTTCGTTATTCCCTGTATCTCTGTGTAGTGGTGTTTTTTCATTAACATCATCCTCCCACTTTACACATAGCCTCTTATTTTCCCCTCTTACATTTCTAGGCTCCCAATGAAAAGAAGTAATAGTTTTAAAGCATTCTTGTTTTTCGTTCTAAATGCCAAAGCTAATGGTACATGAAGTTTGGTGTTTCAGTGTTTACTCTGGTATCTGCTATTCCTTCCAGTCTGGGTTTGTCAGACGGATATTTTTGTTCCCTAAAATGTGCTTTGAAACAGTAAATAACACTCTCATGATATTAGAAAAATGGATGTGTGTGTGGGGAAAACCAGCACAGTCTGAACCCTGATGTCTTACTGTGATAATTTTTCCTTTTATTAGCACTACACTTGATGATTAAATTACCAGATTTCAGAGAACCTTTACAGAGTTGGGTTTTTTGAGAACGTACTTGCTTAGCTTATAACAGTGTAAAATATTTTACCAACTAGTACTTTCAGAAAAACCATACAGACTTCCAGGCACAATAGCATCCAAAGAAGATTACAAACAGAATGATTATGAGAGGTGCCATATGGACTTTTGTGATTGTGCATCAAATATTGCAAATCTGTGAATTAATGCCATCTCTAAACACACGGCAGTACATCACTGTGCAGGAAATAGAATGGTACTCTCAGGGCTTTTTAGGAACCAAAAGGAAATGTCTGAAAACAAACAAACTAGGTGAGTAGAAGTACTACAAGCTGTGGATATAATGTCCTGCTTAGGAGCAATAAATATTTTAATAATGTTCTTTTTGAAATGGATTTAGGGAGACTGCCAGTAAGTCATATATGCATTTTGCAAAACCTTTGTTACAGTTAATTCATACTAATTCATATTAATTCATACTTTGTTCAGATTTTATTGTGAGATAACACAATTTCATTCTGATGCCTAGATGAGCAGAGAAGCTGTTGCTATTGCAATTTTTGTAGCTCTTTAAAATAAATTCATATTTGCTGAGCAGTGAAGTCAAGTGATGCTGCTGCCTTTGCTGGCCTTGTTATTTTCATAGAACCATTGAGGTTGGAAAGGACCTTTAACATGATGGAATGCAAGCATTAACCCTGCACTGCCAAGCCTACCACTAAGCCATGTTCCTGAGTGCCACATCTACACAGCTTTGAAAAGCCTCCAGGGATGGCAACTCCACTGCTACCCTGGGCAGCCTGTCCCAATGGCTGATCGCCCTTTTGGGGAAGAAACATTTCCTTAGATCCAATATAAATCTCCCCTGATGCCACTTGAGGCCATTTTCTCTTATCCTTTCACTTGAAAGAAGCAGTTCGCTCACAACCTACCTTCAGGAGGTTTTGATGTGTTACAGGCACTTTTGAAATGTTAGTTCATCATCTTTCGTGGGCACTAAAATGGATTTTGTAAAATGTACAAAATTCAGACTTTGAGTAAAAGGTGCTCTGGTTTAGTTGCTGGATGTGAACCTGAGACTGGGAGAACTGAGGTCCTGAGTTCTCTTTAGAAATCTGTCACACTTGCCTTGTGATACTCTTGTGTGATATTCTTGTTCCTTTTACCATGGCCTCCAAGGTATAAAGTTATTATAAGATACTTGACCTTTTAAATACTTCTGGGTCATTTTCAAACCATTTTGAAGGTGGTCTTAAGGCTTATTAGATAAAGATAGAATTGGAGAAATGACTGACTACAAACCAGATTGATAGTTTTCATCATGCTGGTAATATGTTTGGATGTTTGAACATATAAAGTACTTCATAAATATTATTGTCCCATTTCACGAGCTTCTCTGAAATTTCACACCTTAATTTCCATAGCAAGCTTTTCTGAGAAGGAGGCATCTGCAGTTCTCTCAGCCTGTTGTGCTCTAGGAGAATCTTGCTCCTGTGTGCTGGCTTTGAGCAGACCTTTCTGGCCATTATTAGTTATTTTATATAGGCGCTTTTGGGACTTTCTCTTTTCTTCTGCTACTATCATGCCTTCTTATTTGCAGCTGTTATTGTTCCCATCCTGCATTGTCTCCATGGAAACTCGGGGACAATTCTGCACACAAAAGGCTGTATTAAATAGTAGCCAGGGCTAGACAGGGAAGACAGGTCAGAAGTAAGACCTTGTAAAGTGAACATTTTTTCACTCGAGGTTTAAGATGGACAAGTGTCCTTTAGGGTTTGGTTTTGCAATCCCCCATACTTATCTTAGTGGTATTTGGGAATGTTGTCTTAAAGCTGATGGCCTTCAAAGGAGTTTGAGGAAAGCCTAGCAGTAGGAATGCCCCTACAGTTGAAATCAAGAATGCCTTCTTGTCCTGGTGGCAATAAGAAGGTGCAAATGAGATGAGAAAAGCAGCCCTAAGGTGGAGGAACATAATCCTTGGTCCTTGTATAAATTTGTTCTTGATATAAAGGATCTCTGTAGTCAGCAGTAAGCTGAATAGAGATGGTTTGGTTTTGAATGTCTTTTATAAATGGCTTGAGATGAAAAATGGATTTAATGTATTGGTTTCCTAATCAATTATGTATTTATGTGTTTTTCTGCTAAAGATGGTGCTAAGCAGTGACTGCTGGACTGTTCTAATTGATGTGGTTTCTCTTTCTAGTGCGTTCTCTTGGCTCCATTGCACTTAGAAAAGCAGAAGATGTTGACTTCAAGTATCATTTTAATTTCTTCAGTGTCAACTTTAATGAGGAGTTGGTTGCATTGTATGGTGGTAGCCTGCAACGACAGACCAAGTTTGTGCATGAATGCATAAAAGTAATTCTTAAGTTGTACAGGGTGAGTAGTGACACATGCTGAGTGATGTGCTTCCAGTTGGGAATGGAATTCTGGGCTGCCTTTCCTACTGCGAAGCTGAAGAGTGATGAGTAAGGGAGGGACACTTTATAATGTGTGTAGATATTTGAAGATGATAAAAGTGCAATAGAGAATTGCTTTTCTTTGACAGATTTTTAGTACTTGTGACAGCCCCAGAGCTTTGGTGAGGTTCTGCGTTGTGTTTCTGAATAAATACTTCCGTGCACAATGGATGCCTTTTTCTAGTAGCTTACTGAAATATTAACATAACTTTGCTTTATATCCAATTTTCTTGGGGAAAGTTCTTTGATGTCCTCTGTTCCTAAAAGTCTGAGAAATTAAAATAAGCTTGAGTTTATTAAGCTGACACTGGCTACACAGTATTTCCTTTTGTGCTGGATACTTCATATTAAGCACATTTTTGTGAGATAGTAAGTAAATTTTTATTCAATTTGTGAGCTTGTTAAGTTGATGCTAGTTAATGTTATCCTTGAAATCCATATCCATAAGTTAATTTGTGGGGGGAAAGAAATCTACGAGTGATAAGCCAGCTTCAATGTCAAATCTGTTTCTGATGTGTCTGATTGCTCTTTGTTTAAGGATCGAGAATTTGCACCAAGCAGTGTTGCAATAGTTGGGCATTCCATGGGTGGTCTTGTTGCAAGAGCGTTGCTCACTCTGAAGAATTTTAAGCCTGAACTTATAAACCTGCTCATTACACAAGCCACACCTCACGTTGCACCTGTAATGCCTTTAGACAAATATCTTACCGGTGAGTACAGCACTTGTCTAATTACATTGTATTTCTTTACTGATCCTCTCAAGCTTTCGTGGGGAGATTCTTGCAAATCCACAGCAAAATGTGCTGCTTTATTTACTGTAATCAATCTGTTCCTTTGTTACTCAGGTTGTTGAGAGTGCCAGGATACTCAGAGAAAGTCAAGTGTCATATAAAACAGATTATGTGGACTTGAGTTTCTGTGAGAGGCCTGGAGCTCTCAGTAATTTGTAATTTAATAAGTTGCAGGGCATGTTACTAAATCTGTAAGCTTTCCAGTGAATGACGTATTTTCTTTCTTTTTTTTCCTCCTCTTTTAAAACTTGACCTCTGTAATGACTTTTATCTTTATCGAATGAGACAGCGTTAGTTCTGTAGAAGGTGCTAAATTTAATGGTTTTTATACCCAAAGGTTGTAGAGGTGAGAATATAAATATAGATGTAATTACATATTTTAAATATTTACAAAAAAGAACACATTTTCTCCTCACCTAAATAACTGTGGTGTAAAAATACAGTGTAATCATTGCGCGTGTACTATACACTTCCTGAAAAGCTAGATTTGATTAAACTATACTGATCAAATGTGTGTTTAGTGATAACTGTGCTGCTACATGTAGATACTGAGGGAATTGGTGAAGGAAAGGGAACAGACATTAATTTTCATTGTTCTCTGTGACACCCAAGAGGAATGGATTATCTTTAGCTGCTGGATTTGATTTATTGTGCTTGTATTAATTCTCCATCCTACAATTGATTCCAGTGCAATGCTTCTTCCTTACTGACTGTTTCTGGACTTCAAGTAAATCTATGTCTGTCCTTCAAATAAACCTATGGTTTGCCACTCTTAACAATATATGTACTCAGCTGATATAAAAAGCGTGTCTGTCCTTCCTAACTGTTACCTCTTTGGGTTAAAACAATAATTTTCCTCTCTTCCATGAATCAAGTGATAATCAGAGCTAAAATGTCTTTAGTGGGGGGCTTGCAGAAACTTTCAGTTAATGTTTATGTAGCTTTCTTTTTTTGTATATCAAATAGGCTTATGGGAAAACTGTGATTGATTTGAATATATTTTATAGATTTTTATACAGCTGTAAACACTCATTGGATTCTAAAGGCCCAAGACTTAAGAAATTTAACTACCCTTTCTGTGGCGGGAGGATTCAGAGATTACCAAGTTCGTTCAGGACTGGCTTTTCTACCAAGATTGAGTCAACATGACAGTGCCTTATCTGTTGTGGTAAAAAAGCAAACTGTTTCTTTGGTTTTGAATGGAACTATGTTAGATAGTTATTTATGTAATGCATGTGTCAGTGTCTCTTTGGGCAGCATAGTGTACATAAATATGAAAATACTGCATGTGAAAACACTAAATAGATAGCGTATGGTAATAAAACCCTAAATAGTTGATGTAGTATAAATGAGCCTCCACTGGAGGAGTGTGTGTGGCACTGATGGGGATCATCTACCACTTGGTACTGTTTCCTCTTACCCCCTGCTTGCACTTCCTCAGTTCCGGAACTCCAGTTTTATTTCCCCATGTTTTTGGAAGAGATGTGTATATGGAGAAAGGTGAATGTGCAGTACAGAAGTAGAGTGTTTTATTATAAAAGAGAGCTTTGGCTTGGCACCTTCTTTTTGTATTTGTTGTTTTTCAAAGAGTTTAGAAATAGGGTGTAGAGGATCATGAAGTCCAGTTTCCTGCTTTTTCAGGCATCTATCCTTTCAAAATTAATCAAGGGTCATCAGAAAGTATTTAAGTTTATTGTTCCATCCCCTCTCCATCAACCTGTTCCCTACAACGAGAAGCTGGATAATACTCACAAGGAGGGGGAAAAACGTAATTTCCAACTTCCATTTACTGCACAAGCCAGTTTTTTAACACCTTTCTTCTGACATCTGCTTGAAACGTTACATGAAATAGCTGTCATTCCCTTGGTGTTTACCTCCCTGTGTGTTGTACAGAAAGCTGTCCATAAATAGGCTCAGCTCAGATCCTGCTAGGCTAAGAGGATTAACTCTGCATTCCCTTTGTCCTAGTAACCCTTCTCCGCATCTGCTCTACTTTCATTTCTCTTGAGTGTTGGTGACCAGAATTTTGCTTGAGGTTTCGTGAGTTGTGGTAGCAGTTGTTTCTGGTTTGTGTTTGTTTCGTTTTGGAGGCTGTGCTGTGGTTGTTATTGTTCAGTTTGGTTTTTTCTTCCCAAGTGTGATGTGTTAATAGTTCATAGTTTATTTGATTCATGTTGAGCAATAGTTGATGAGCTCCATTTTTGGGAGGTGTTTTTGATATTGTTAGTCCCTCAAATGTAATACATGAAATGCACTTAGGGAAATTAATAGCTTCAGACTGTCCAGCTCTTTCTTCATGGTGCTCTGATGGTTCTTTCTGTTGAGGATGCCCTCGGTTTCTCAACAACAGCTTTCACTGGCATGCTGCTATTCTCATGTGCCAGGATCAGTTACTAAAATACTAAGATTAGTCATAGAAGCAGTCTTTGAAGAAATTTTTGGTAAGTTTCCTCCACTCCATTATCTGCCCTTTCACCGTTAGTCTCTGCTGTCTAACATAGATGGCTTGGTCATTTTGTTTTATGATTTCCATTTTGCAAGTGCTTCAGTGCTTGCAAGATTTGTGACTGAAGAAATGGTTCTGTTATACCCTAAGCCCTGGAAGTCTTGAGATAAAGGCTGTTCTTTTTAATACTTGTGCAAATATGTTTAACTAAGGAGGGGAAAGGTTTCCGTATAATTTCAGAATGTTGAGTACTAACAAAAGCTTAACCTTTTTCTTCACCCGAACAGAGCTCAGCTGTGCCTAGAGCTTGGGCCTCAACTGACCATCTCTCCATAGTGTGGTAAGATAATGGAACAGAGGTTAATTGACTGACTGTGCATAGCTCTCTTCTCTACTGTTATCACTTTATACCATAATTTAACTTTAGTTTAATGTTATAGTGAAATCTCTTCTGTCCAGTTTTATCACCCTGCATCTTGCCTTTCTAGATTTAATTTTACTTATTCTGTCTTCTAGGTGCAAAGAACTGATCCTGGCTACCATTAGAGCTTTTTTTGATCTCATAGATGAAAACACAAGGCAGGTCTGTATATGTGATCTCCTGTATATTTACCCATCACACTTTCTTCTTCCATCTCAGAATGCTTCATCAGGAGAAATCTCTCCCTATTTTACAGAAAACTCCTTTTTGATTGTTCTAAGTCATGCTGAGAAAATTGTTTCCATTTTGTACCAATCACTGATAATTCCTGTGGCTTTTTGTCATTTGACCAAAGCGTCAGAAATAACAAGGTGTTAGCTCAGTTTTCGTTACTGACTGCTTGATGCTTTATAGCTGAGCTGTGGGCTGAACGTTTCTTCCATAAAGCACCAGGTTCAGTTGCTTTGCACCAGGATAAACAAGTTTTGTTAGCTCCGTAGCTGTGAATGTGACCTCTCGATGTGTACATAAGAGCAAAGCCCAAGACATAGAAGAGGAAGGATTTCAGGTGTTCCTTCTGAGGCTGTTTGGGACAGACTTCTCTAGTTTTTCATGTGTACTTATTTTAATGTGTGATTTAGAGAGACAGAAAGAGAAGTACAATTGTTCTGTAGCACTGTCTGTGCTAGAGGGGAAAACTTTTCAGAAATCAGTTGTAATGGCCACAGTTTTGGAAAGTGGAATAGACAGAAAT